>WNWK01030838.1:0-23184 GCA_009830355.1 Cherax destructor
CTCCAGGTCTGCAATGCCTCCAGCCTTGAAGGGGGCCGTTAGTGTACAGCAGTATTCCAGCCTAGAGAGAACAAGCGATTTGAAGAGAATCAACATGGTCTTGGCGTCCCTAGTTTTGAAGGTTCTCATTATCCATCCTATCACTTTCCTTGCAGATGTGGTAGATACATTGTTGTGGTCTTTGAAGGCAAGATCCTCTGACATTATCACTCCCAGGTCCTTCACATTTCTTTTTCGCTCTATTGTATGGTTAGAATTTCTCGTATACCCTGATACATTTTTAATTTTCTCAAGTTTTCCATATCTGAGTAGTTGAAATTTCTCCTCGTTGAACTTCATATTGTTTTGAGTAGCCCATTTGAAGATTTGGTTGATGTCCGCTTGGAGTCTTGCGGTGTCTTCGATGAATGTCACTGCCATAGCAATCCGGGTGTCATCCGCAAAGGAAGACACGGAGCTATGGCTTACATCTCTGTCTGTCAGAAATGAGGATGAGGAATAGAATGGGAGCGAGTACTGTGCCTTGTGGAACAGAGCTTTTCACCGTGGCTGCCTAGGACTTTACTCTGTTTACTATTACTCTTTGTGTTCTGTTTGTCAGGAAGTTATAGATCCATCTACCAACTTTTCCTGTTATTCCTTTATTACACCATGGTCACACTTGTCGAAAGTTTTTGCAAAATCTGTGTATACTACATCTGTATTTTGTTTTTCCTCAACAGCATCCAGGATCTTATCATAGTGGTCCAGTAGCTGGGACAGGCAGGATCGACCTGCTCTAAACCCGTGTTGACCTGGGTTGTGTAGTTGATGGGAATCTAGGTGGTTGGCGATCTTGCTTCTTAGAACCCTCTCAAAGATTTTTATGATATGGGATGTTAGTGCTATCGGTCTGTAGTTCTTTGCAATTGCTTTACTGCCACCGTTGTGGAGTGGGGCTATGTCTGTTGTTTTTAGTGTGTGTGGGATTACCCTTGTGTCCATGCTCCCTCTCCATAGAATGTTGAAGGCACGCGATAGGGGCTTCTTGCAATTCTTGATGAACACGGAGTTCCATGAGTCTGGGCCTGGGGTAGAGTGCATGGGCATGTCATTTATTGCCTTTTCAAAGTCTTGTGGAGTCAGGATAATATCCAAAATTTTTGAGATGGTCCAATTTTGGGTTTCGTTCATAAATAATTCATTTGGATTGTCGACCCTTAGTCTGGGCAGCGGCTCGCTGAACACTGAGTCGTATTGGAACTTTAATAGCTCACTCATTTTTTGGTTGTCGTCTGTGTATGTCCCATCCCGCCTACACAGGGGCCCAATACTGGATGTTGTTTTTACCTTAGATTTGACATAAGAGAAGAAGTATTTTGTTTTGTTTTCAATTTCCTTTATGGCTTTTAGGTCTTCCTGTGATTCTTGTCTCCTGTAAGATTCCTTCAACTTAAGTTCAATATTTCATTGACCAGTGCCTCAATTCGTATTTCCGATATATTGGCACCTCTCAGCAGCTCTGTGACTCTTTGCCTTTGTCTGTATAGGGAGCATCTCTCTCTTTCTAGTTTACATCTTCTCTTTATTTTTCTTAATAGAATGTGTCTTGAGCAGATCTCAAGGACCACGGTTTATTTTTTTCTAGGCAAATGTTCGGATCCGTGTTGTTTAGGATATATTCCCAGCTTGTTTCATTTAGGACATCGTTGACTTGATCCCATGCACCTTCAGTGAATGATTATTCAAGTTTATATCTACGTGTCCTGTGTTCTACGTCTGACTATATATATTATATATATATATATATATATATATATATATATATATATATATATATATATATAGGATGGGGTCCACCTCTGGTACAAATTGTGGGACCATAGCCTCGGAGAAGTGGATAAAAGGCTTCAAGGAAGAATATTTGGATTTCTTCCTGATGCCATTTGAATATTCCACTTCTCCTACCACCCCATCTTTTAATTTTTTTTTTTTTACCAATAGGTATGTTTTATTACATAATATGGTACAAAAGATTTGAGAGATACATTGTTGATATAAAGATGGCATATACAGTACACGAGGTGAGAGATACATGTCTAGTACATATTGTTACATCTTTGTCACTGATTATAATGCAAAATCTCATCCAGCTCTTCCGAGCTGGTGCGCGTGCCCAGAATACAGCATGCATTACCCTCTGAACAGCAGCGCTGAGTCGCTGGAACAGAAAACTAGCTGCCCTGGGATCCCTAGTTACCCTGTTGAGTCTTTTGCCCAGCTCCTTGAGGAACTTAGATGCACTCTTTCCCCATGAGCCAAGGGTCTCTGAGCCTATGGGAACAAACATATAATGATGGGCAAGTTCTCCATATTTTCTCGACTTCTGGGACTCCCTGAAGGTGGCAGCAGCCCCTCCTTCCTCCCTGGTGTACTGGAGATAGGTATCAGCCAAGGTAGATGCACATGTGTAGTCCCACACCACCTGCTTGCCGTCTGTCCAGGCTTGAAGGGTGATACCATCTGGACGCTTTTGGTTGCCATCAGATCTGCATAGTTGGGGTGGTTCCCTTACTGCTGGGCATCCGGCTGTTGTGAGGCTCCTCTTGATAATGTTATTAACCTCTTCATGTCTTGCAATCTTTCCTCGGATTTACGACACACAAGACCATGGTACCCGAATCGGTCTGCTGCTTCACTGCCACAAATACACCTGTGTTCGGCGAGAATAGGGGCGGCAAGTCGAAGGGCAACACCAATGCGGATGGTCTGTGGGTCGAGGCGTGTGCCAAGGCTGGAGTTGGGAACAGCCAAAAGAAAGTCCCCTGCATGAGGAGCTCTCACTGCAAGTAGGCGGCTCTATCCTTCCCTGACACACTCTGAAGCATTGCTGAGGCTATATTCTCTACTATTGGGCCATCCCAGTGCGACTGTTTGTAGTTGTTGGGGGAGCAGGCCTGGTTTCAGAGCCTGTTAGGTTATCCCAGATCTGGCTCCATCAACGAACTTTTGGTCATGGATTCCAATCGTGTCCCTAAGATGTTCAGGGAGAATTGCTGCTACAAGCCCTCTGGATGCAATGCATGAAGACAGGAAAGCAGGTAGAGCAATCTGAGATGACTTGCGGACACCAATGCCTCCTAGTCTGACTGGGAGTGTAGCTTGGTCCCACTGCCCATCTTCTAGAGTAAGGTTAAGTACTTTAGTAAAGATCTGCCTCAGGATACTGTCATATTCGTGCAGTATAGGATTATCATATGAAGGAGCACATCTTAGGAAATATGTCAACCTGGGCAGACTCAAGCATTTTGTGAGGAGGTACAAGGCATCATGGGTGTCAAGATTGCCTATTCGTTGTTCCATTCTCCTCAATTCTTCCAGTTTCTTCCTGAGAATTGTGTCAATGGCATCTCTTCCCAGAGGTGCTCCAAGCAAGACACTATTAGTAGGGGCAATGACTGTTGCTCCTGGTAGTTTTGATAGCACTGCATCTATCACTTGTTGATTGACTGATATGATTTCACATTTGGATGGATTCAGGATGAGACCCATTTCCTGTCCCTGTGTCATCACCTGTGTAAGATCATCTACAAGGGACTCCTTTGTACCTGCTAGTGTGCATCATCCAGGAACCAGATGTTTAGCTCACTGGTCAGTCTTACTGTGATTTCCCTAACTGCTATACAGAAGAGAAATGGTGCGAGAGGGTCCCCTTGCTGGACACCCTCTGATGATGTGATTTCATGCTCTCCAAACAGGAGCATTGATTCCTTGCTATATCCAGCTGAAACAAAAGGAAGAGACCTGGAAAATGTTCTTGTACAGCTGCTAATACTACGTCCCTTTTCAGGAGATTAAATGCATTCTTGAAATCTAATTTAACCACTGCATTGTCCATATATATATATATATATATATATATATATATATATATATATATATATATATATATATATATATATATATATATATATATATTTTTACTTTTCAACACGTCGGCCGTTTCCCACTGAGGCAGGGTGGCCCAAAAGGAAAAACGAAAGTTTCTCCTTTTACATTTAGTAATATATACAAGAGAAGGGTTACTAGCTCCCGGCATTTTAGTCGCCTCTTACGACACGCATGGCTTACGGAGGAAGAATTCTATTCCACTTCCCCATGGAGATTATATATATATATATATATATATATATATATATATATATATATATATATATATATATATATATATATATATATATATATATATAAAATATATTCAAGACAACCACTATGAAAAATAGAGGAATTCCAAGCGCTTTCGTGACTACTCACATTATTAAGGAACTATAAAAGGGAACATGACAAGAAGGTTGTCTTGCATATTTTGATATCACCTGTTTACTGTGATCTTTTTGCATATATACATGTATGCATATATTTGCATATATATATACCTGGAGTCTACCTGGAGAGAATTCCAGGGGTCAACGCCCCCGCGGCCCCGTCTGTGACCAGGCCTCCTGTTGGACCAGAGCCTGATCAACCAGGCTGTTACTGCTGGCCGCACGCAGTCCAACGTACGAACCACAGCCCATCTGATCAGGTACCGACTTGAGGTGCCTGTCCAGTGCCTGCTTGAAGACAGCCAGGGGTTTGTTGGTAATCCCCCTGATGTATGCTGGGAGGCAGTTGAACAATCTTGGGCCCCTGACACTTATTGTGTTGTCCCTCAACGTGCTAGTGGCACCCCTGCTCTTCATTGGGGGGATGTTACATCGCCTGCCGAGTCTTTTGCTTTCGTAGGGAGTGATTTTTGCGTGCAAGTTTGGTACTAAGCCCTCGAGAATTTTCCATGTGTATATAATAATGTATCTCTCCCGCCTGCGTTCTAGAGAGTACAGGTTTAGGAACTTCAAGCGTTCCCAGTAGTTGAGGTGGTTTATCGCACTTATGCGTGCGGTGAAGGTTCTCTGCACATTTTCAAGGTCAGCAATTTCACCCGCCTTGAAAGGTGCAGTTAGTGTGCAGCAATATTCCAGCCTAGATAGAACAAGCGATCTGTAAAGTGTCAACATGGGCTTGGCCCATGTTGTACCTATTCGTGCCGAATAGGTACAACTTGCGATTTTGGCTTAAATAGCAACGCTCTTCTTGCCGAATAAGGCACACTAAAATTTGTGTATGCAATAATTTCGCAAAAATCATTCTGAACCTAACGAAAAAATATATTTCATTGCGTTTGACTATTATTAAATTATTGTAAATTTATCTAAAATATATTTAGTTGGATTAGGCTAAATTAAATTGCGCTTGTTATAATAAGGTTAGGTAAGTTTTTCTAAGGTTCGTTTGATACAAAATTATTAATTTTTACGTTAATATAAATGAAAAAAAATATCTTTAGAAAGGACTTAATTTTAAATGAGGTTTTCTTAAATGTCCAATTTTACCTATTCGGCATGACACACACACAGACACAGACACACACACACAAATATATATATATATATATATATATATATATATATATATATATATATATATATATATATATATATATATATATATATGTATATATAATGTGTGTGTGTGTGTATTACAGTGGAAGATGTATATCTCTCCGTATAAATACACTGAATATAATTTAATCTCTTTTTTTGTAGTTAAAGCAATTTTTATGTTAGTATACTGGTTAGGTAATATTCGTCAGGAAAAAGGGACAAGTGTTTCCTGACGCGGGTCTTAGTCATATGATGACCCGCCACTGAAACTTTTGGTCATCTGACCGAGGCCTTCCGCTGGCTTACCGGTCCACCCCTTTAGAAATTAAATTAGTGTGCAGGTGATTTGTAGCCTTAACGAGCACGTACACTGGAAAAGCTTTAAAACTAACAAACTAACGATAAGACTTGAAAGTGGAAATCATTAAGTAAACACGCTCAGCCTGATACCAGTGACTGCATTAACAAAAACACAGAGCAAGGTATTGAGAGGTGAAGCCAACAAAACTTTAAAGCCACGACTTGAATACACAGCCTCGCTTTCCGCCTTCATTATGCATGTAAATGACTCAATATTCTCTGCTGGCCACTTCCATAACCTCAAAAGTAATTTGAACAATTTAAGAGCGACCACAAGGCACGGGACACCTCACTTATGACTACAGCTGAAGGCTGTGGCAACTGACCACACCACACCCCTCTGGGTGCTTTGATGATAGTACTGGGCTCATGATCCAAGGAACTGTACCTGTCTTCCCATTCCTCAGGCGCGGTATGATCCCTTCGGCTCATACCGCCATAATAATGATGACCATAATAATGATGACCGTAATAATGATGACCATAATAATGACCATACAACAACACGCTCAAAAACCGCGAAATTCATCTGTTTAAGAAGGTATCCTAAATTTGCTTCTCACATTTGATTTTTTTCTTGCAAATATATACACACATGTATACCTGTTAACTTAAGCATTATTATCACCATGTGCTTTTGCGCTACTCAATATAGGACAAAGAGCAACAGCAGTAGTGTCTGTATCTGAGAGTCTTCAAGAGGCAAGTGATCTGCAGCTCGTCTCTCAAGAGACCTAGGGAATTATATCTCAATAATGTCAAGAGAACCAGTAACTTTAGCTCAACACACTCAGGAAAACAAACACTTACAGCTATATATAAAAAAACAGAAGAAAGCCAGGATCAACACTCCTAAAAGGTCCAGGAGTTGTAGTACAGCCTCGAAAGACCGAAGAGCTGTAAATCAACACCGTTAAATGGCTCAAGAGCTGTAGATCAACACCCTTCAGAGGTGGAAATAAATGGTATAAAATACCGACACAATGGAAAAATAAACACATAAGCAGTATAATGTGATCCTTTATTGACAACGTTTCGCCCATGCAGTGGGCTTTATCGAGTCACAGACAGATCTACCTGGAAAATGAGCAACATGTTGCTCATTTTCCAGGTAGATCTGTCTGTGACTCGATAAAGCCCACTGCGTGGGCGAAACGTTGTCAATAAAGGATCACATTATACTGCTTATATGTTTATTTTTCCACCCTTCAGAGGTCCAGGATCTGGCACTTAACTCAAACACTTCAGTGTTAGTTTAACATTTTTATTATGTACCCCATACCTATCCTGTGCGCGGTAGTCAAAAGATTATAGAGGTACATAATGGGTCCAGGGACTGGGCCTCAATGTTTTGATAACTGAACTAGTTACAGTGGTAATGAATTATTTACATGTTTATATCTGGTCACAATCATAATGAGTTATTTATGTTGACATGAATTAGGTAACACGCAAGGAAAAAAAAGTGGTAATGCTTTATTCACGATGAGCAAAGCCAGGGTATTTTTTCAGTTGGGATTATCTCATTTCATTTGTAAGAATCATCAACAGCCTGACTGAACCGAGACATGGAAGGTTAACCTCCACTACCTGCGTCTTATACCCCACACGTGTTTAGCGCTTTGCAAGAAAGCCTTTGACACAAACGTCTCACAAACAAGTGACTCACTGACGCGATAAGTAAGCAAATTTACAAATAACCCTCACTTAGAAAGGAAACTTTCGATGACCTTTCATTCTGTCCTTTACACTATTATAGTCCATGACACGTTGAAGCATCGTCTAAAGTTTCTTCACTAAGTGTGGATTATTCGTGACTTGTTCCAGTCATGGTATTGACTTTTATTCATGAAGCAAATAATGGGATAGTAAGAGACTGCACAAAGAAATGCTTAAATTATAAAAAAAAAAAGAATCATGGTGTCATGGATGAAGAAATGTCACTAGTGTACTACAGTAAATATTGTGAAACCGCTGTGTATTGTGGTGTTGGGAAAACAAAGAAAAAAATTAGGTTCGAATAGCGGTCTATGACAAATGATTGTCTTGTCAGACACCACTGCATTCCCTTTTGAATCCTCAGTAGCTGATGTTAAGATGGTTATAATAATATATCAAGGTATACAGGCCTAGCTGACATCAATAACATACTACTATACAGAGAGCCACATGTTATGCAGAGCATTTCGGGAAAATTAGGTCAATTTTGTCCGAGGATGCGACCCACACCAGTCGACTAACACCCAGTTACCGGGTACCTATTTTACTGATAGGTGAATATGTCCAGCAGGTGTCTGAAGGAAACACGTCCTAATGTTTCCAACCGTACCGAGAATCGACCTCCGGACCTCAGTGTGTGAGCTGAGTGCGCTAGCGATGATGCCGGTGAGGGGTCTCTTGATCCAAGGAACTGGACTTGTTCTCCTCTTCTTTGGATCGAGTTTAAGTGACTCCCATTCATCAGACGGCATATAACATCTATGGGTTTAGCGCTTCCCCCTGATTAAAGTATAAAATATAAATCCTTTCATAATAATGTTGGTAGAATTACCGACAATATGTTAGGTAAAAAGGATACATGTGCAACTAATACCTGGTGTATACCTGGATGGTGCTCCGGGGGTCAACTCCCCCGCTGCCCGCTCCATGACCAGGCATCGCAAAAAAGTCAAACTTATTTCAATCGGATCCTTGAAATTAAAGTGAGGTCCCACCGAGACTCGAACTCGGATTGTTGGATTCAGAGTCCAAAGTGCTAACCATTACACCATGGGACCATTTGTTAGATAGGTTTCTTTTTACCTAACAAAAATACTCTTCACTCGGTGGCTGAATGGTACTGTCTCCCTGCTTCCATAAAAAAGTGATTCTCACCTGTATGACTCCTTGTCTTAACACCCAGTGGCCTAGTGGTAGCATGTCTGCTGCTGTAGTGAATGTTCTAACCTGTGTGACACCTTGTTTCACAATATATATTTTCACGAACTCCCAGTGGCTGAGTTGAATTATATCTGCCCTCTTGAAGAGGTGGAGGTTTTCACCCGTATAATTCCTTATGTTTAGTTTAATGCTGCTGCGATAAGGGTTTTATGTACGTACGACTCTTTATATTCAGTGTAGTGCTACTGAGATGAGAGTTAAGTAAGATTTTTTTTTAGGTACAGGTACCCTTAAGTACAATTATCATACATTGTAACGTATGTGTATATTACCTAGGATAACCAAAAAAAACGACACAGGAACTTATTTCAATAAGAATCCTCGAAATTAATGTAAGGTCCCACCGAGACTCAAACTAGGATTGTTGGATTCAGAGTTCAAAGTGGTTACCATTACACTATGGGACCACGGTAACGTATGTTCAGAGTAATGCTGCTGAGATAGGTTTTTGTATCATTCCTTATGTTCAGTGTAGTGCTGCTGGGATAATGTGAATGGGGACAACAGGTGTAAGGAAACACACCGAGGCATTAAACTACAGACCTGTGTCACTGACGTGTATAGTATGCAAAGTCATGGAGAAGATCATCAAGAGGAGAGTGGTGGAGCACCTAGAAAGACACAAGCTTATAAACGACAACCAGCACGGTTTCAGGGAAGGAAAATCCTGTGTCACAAACCTACTGGAGTTTTATGACAAGGTAACAGAAGTAAGACACGAGAGAGAGGGGTGGATAGACTGCATTTTCTTGGACTGCAAGAAGGCGTTCGACACAGTTCCTCACAAGAGGTTAATGCAAAAGCTAGAGGATCAGGCACACGTAACAGGAAAGGCACTGCAATAGATCAGAGAATATCTGACAGGGAGGCAACAACGAGTCATGGTACGTGACGAAGTTTCAGAGTGGGCACCTGTAACGAGTGGGGTTCCACAAGGGTCAGTCCTAGGACCTGTTCTGTTTTTGGTATATGTGAATGACATAACGGAAGGGATAGACTCAGAAAGGTCCCTGTTTGCGGATGATGTGAAGTTAATGAAAATAATTAAATCAGTTGAGGATCAAGTAGGACTACAAAGAGACCTAGACAGGCTACAAGCCTGGGCCAGTAAATGGCTCCTTGAATTTAACCCTGCCAAATGTAAAGTCATGAAGATCGGGGAAGGGCAAAGAAGACCGCAGACAGAGTATAATCTAGGTGGCCAAAGACTGCAAACCTCACTCAAGGAAAAAGATCTTGGGGGTGAGTATAATACCGAGCACATCTCCTGAGGCACACATCAATCAGATAACTGCTACAGCATACGGGCGGCTGGCAAACCTAAGAATAGCGTTCCAATACCTCACTAAGGAATCGTTCAAGACTCTGTACACCATATACGTCAGGCCCATACTGGAGTATGCAGCACCAGTTTGGAACCCACACCTGGTCAAGCACGTCAGGAAATTAGAGAAAGTGCAGAGGTTTGCAACAAGACTAATCCCAGAGATAAGGGGATTGTCCTACGAAGAAACGTTAAGGGAAATCGGCCTGACGACACTAGAGGACAGGAGGGTTAGGGGAGACATGATAACGACATATAAAATACTGCGAGGAATAGATAAGGTGGACAGAGACAAGATGTTCCAGAGAGAGGGGACACAGAAACAAGGGGTCACAATTGGAAGTTGAAGACTCCTATGAGTCAAAGGGATGTTAGGAAGTATTTATTCAGTCATAGAGTTGTCAGGAAGTGGAATAGCCTAGAAAGTGACGTAGTGGAGGTAGGAACCATACATAGTTTTAAGACGAGGTTTGATAAGGCTCATGGAGCAGGGAGAGAGATGACCTAGTAGCAATCAGTGAAGAGGCGGGGCCAGGAGCTATGAATCGACCCTGCAACCACAAATAGGTGAGTACACCCAGTGTTTCCACCCTTCCGGGGATTGAACCACGGACACGCAATGTGTGAGGCGAGAGTGTTGCTTACGATATTATATTCACTCTAAAAGTTATAGGCCTATTATAATTAAGTAAGTAAGTAAGTAAGTTTATTCAGGTATACACAAATACAGTTACATAGATTATCATACATAGCAGCATATGTGTAGAAAACCTAGGATAACCCAAAAAAGTCAGACAGAGTGACTTATTTCCATTGGGGTCCATTTAATACCTTAATATTATACACTGTAGTAGATACTAGCTATTATACTATAATTAAAAGGAATAAGGTAAAAAGAGTTATTTACATGTACATGTATGTTAGCTAAAAAAAATAAAGTTAAGTGCTAAACCCAAAAGAATAAGTTATAAGCCTATAATTGTTCTAACAGAAAATACTAAATGCAATGGGTCATACAGCGCCTGGTGAACGGGTGGTAATCTGGTTTAATCCAATAAAAGGGAGTGTATCTCTAATTCCTCGGACCATGAGGCCTTTGTCCACATCAAGGTACCTTTCTCTTACAGGGTATTTTATTAAAATTAGGGGAAGCCCTAAACCCAAAGGGGTCATAAACTTTGTCAGATGGACTATTGTCACACCCTGCGTCATTATGTACTGGAGTGCGATAAAATTAATGAATTTAGAGACAACTCACTCAGAAATGTTCAAGAAATGTCAAAGTATTTTATCAACAGTTGTATATTACAGACCATTCTGGAGAAATACCCTGACTTTGCTCACTGTAAATAAAGCATTACCACGTGTGTGTGTATGTTTGTATACTCGTGTGCGTGTGTGTGTGTGTCTGTGCGTGTGCCCTCGTGTGTGTGCGCGCGCGTGCTCGTATGTGTGCACGCTTGTGTGGGTGTATGACCCACTTAATATTTGTACTTATAACTCATTACAATTGTGACCGAAAGTGGACGTGTCAGTGGCTCATTACTTTGTAATTTGTTCATGATTGTAACCATGTATAGGATTGTAGATGGTTCATTACATCTATAACCCACTATGATAACATGAACGTAGATAAGTATGTTTATGGAGCAACTTGCAATGTGAACAGACTGACTGAAGTTGTAGTGGTCAGGCTTAGGCTTGGCTACAAGTACTTCTGGCAGTTTGGGAGATACACAGATGATGATCAAACTAAATGCAAATTATGTGATCAGGCATATGGTCACTGTTAGTTACCATTTTGTCCTAGGCACTGTCTTGAACACTATGTGCTGAATTGTCCACTTATTGAGGAATATAGAGATAGACAGTATAATAACCTATGTGACATGTCAAGATATCTTATTAGTGAAGGTAGGATACCACTTATACTAAGCAAATTTCCTAAATTTGCTTGTAACAGATAAGTGAACTGTAGATATAAATCCAAATTAATTTCCATGAACGTGCCTATCTGTGCTCATGATAATACAAGCATAGATGGGCATGTTTGTGGAGCAGCTTGCAATGTGAACAGACTGACTGATGTTGTAGTGGCCAGGCTTAGGCTTGGCTACAGGTACTTCTGGCAGTTTGGGAGACACAGATGATGATCAAACTAAATGCAAATTATGTGATCAGGAATATGGTCACTGTCTTGAACACTATGTGCTTAAATGTCCACTTATTGAGGAATATAGAGATAGACAGTATAATAACCTATGTGACATGTCAAGATATCTTATTCATGAAATAAGATACCAATTGTACTAAGCAAATTTCCTAAATTTGCTTGTAACAGATAATTGATATGTAGATATAAATCCAAATGTACAATTGTTAACCCTTTTGGGGCCTAGTGCCTAGGCCTTTTGTGTATCCATATGGTCTTGCGCTACCGTCCACAGGATGGATATGGGGTGCACAATAAACTAGCCACTTCGGTGGCAAAATCTAAAAAAAATCTAATCACCAGCATGAAGAACAAATATAGAAATATGAACCTCGGTTAACATTTCACCATAATAAGTTGCAATCGTCAATATAATCCACGTGTTTATTTCTCAGAGTTCTTGTAATGAGTTCTGCTTGGCTCAAGCATAGGTCAAATAACAGCTTGACAAAATCTGCAGCCTGAAAGCAGTATGGGAGTGCCATATTGCCTGCTGCAATTTCACTTCCATTTTTTTTTACCTAGCCAAACATTTCCGTTAAAATACAACGATTATTTGGTTAACAAAGTTAGGATCAAAAACATCCATCGGAAGCAGTACAGTGAACCACTATCAAAATAGGTAAGACCAATTGCTGGCATCAGTCAGTACAACCTGCCTAACTGAACATTTGTGCATGTGTGAGCATATGGAAAATTTTGATAACTTTCCTGTAATTTGTGTGTGAGAATTGATGGGGATACTATGTTTATGTGAAATTGTGTATATTTGTTGCAACTTTTTGAAAATTATTAAGTCACATGAAAACCACTATTACTTATAATTTCTTTATATACTGTACCCCTCAAGGGAGGTTCCTTGACGCTGGTGAGGGGCTCTTGATCTAGGGAATTGGATATGTGCCCCAGTTTCCTGAATTAAACCTGAATACCTTCCATCCCCCCCCCACATGGGCTGTATAATCCTATGGGTTTAGTGCTCCCCCATGATTATAAAATAGGCTGGAGGCAGTGGAGATGTCATGTCTGAGGTCAATGTGTGGTGTGAATATAATGCAGAGAATTTGGAGTTTGGAAATTAGGAGGAGGTGCGGGATTACCAAAACTATTATCCAGAGGGCTTAGGACATGTAGAGAGAATATAACGAAACAGAATGACCTCAAGAGTGTATAAATCTGTAGTGAAGGGAAGGCGGGGTAGGGGTCGGCCTAGGAAAGGTTGGAGGTAGGGGGTAAAAGAGGTTTTGTGTGCGAGGGGCTTGGATTTCCAGCAAGCATGCGTGTGCGTATTTGATAGGAGTGAATGGAGACAAATGGTTTTTAATACTTGACGTGCTGTTGGAGTGTGAGCAAGGTAACATTTATGAAGGGATTCAGGGAAACCGGCAGGCCGGACTTGAGTCCTGGAGATGTTGCAGTTTTATAACTGTAGTGTAAAGCACCTCTCTGGCAAGACAGTGATGGAGTGAATGATGACGAAAGTTTTTCTTTTTCGGGCCACCCTGCCTTGGTGGGAATCGGCCGATGTGTTAATAAAAAAAAATAAAAAAAAATAATTTATATACTGTAAGTTGACTGAGGAAAAATTGTTGTAATTTAGAGGAAATCAATATTCTAATAAGGAAAATGTGTTGCACACCTGGAAATATTATAATTATAAATAGATGTATCATGTATGTATACCAAAACGTTTAAAGGGCATCAAAAAATTGCGGAAAGTAAATATTAACGGGCGAGTGTGGCAGAATTTGATTATGGGTCATCGAGGTCGATGGAGGGGGTATCAGCAAAACTTGGGGACCATGAAAGGAGTGAATATAACATGTATCTGGAAGGGTTCAGATACATTGTAGACTGGTCATAATAAGGCTGATAATGAAGATAATACTGGACGTGGGGATGTTGACAACCGCGTGTATTACAATAACTTATGTTCACCTCCCGGTGTGAATTTAAGTTCCCACAACAGGCCAGGTAGCTAGGTATTGGCCAATATTAGTTGCCTGCCGATAAGGAGATGTTAGGATATATCACAGAGATAATACCTTGGTAAGTAAGTCATATCGGATATCCGAATCCGCAGAACATCCGCACAATTTCTTACATCTGTATCCGTATTTCACTGCAAACAGATATCCGCATATACATCCGCATTCGAAATCCGCAGAACATCCGCACAATTTCTTACATCCGTATCAACATCCGCGGAACATCCGCACAATTTCTTACATCCACATCCTCAAAAAAAAATCATAAAATTTCGCTTACTTTTCCCATAAATTTCAATTGCAGTAGAAATTCTATTTAAAAGTTTGATAATCTAAGTATTTTAGCTAAAAAATGAGTTTTGTCAGAAAAGCACTCAAACCGCTCTAAAACGTCGAAATATGCAATAAAATACCATTTTAGCCCATTTTTCTGAGATTTTCATGAGTAAGACATCCGTATACACATCTGCATCCGCGGATATCTAAATTTTTACATCCGATACATCCCTAAATTGAACCTAGATGCTCTAGAAGACAAACAGAATGCAGATGTTATATACACAGACTTTGCAAAAGCCTTTGACAAGTGTGACCATGGTGTAATAGCACACAAAATGCGTGATAAAGGAATAACAGGAAAAGTTGGTAGATGGATCTATAATTTCCTAACAAGTAGAACACAGAGAGTAGTAGTCAACAGAGTAAAGTCTGAGGCGGCTATGGTGAAAAGCTTTGTTCCACAAGGCACAGTACTCGCTCCCATCCTGTTCCTCATCCTTATATCGGACATAGACAGGGATATAAGCCAGTGCCGTGTCTTCCTTCGCAGATGACACCCGAATCTGCATGACAGTGTCCACCATTGAAGACACCGCAAGACTCCAAGCAGACATCAACCAAATCTTTAAATGGGCTGCAGAAAACAATATGAAGTTCAATGATAATAAATTTCAATTACTCCGATATGGAAAACGTGAGGAAATTAAAATCTCATCGGAGTACAAAACAAATTCCAACCACACAACAGAGCGAAAAACTAATGTCAAAGACCTGGGAGTGATCATGTCAGAGGATCTCACCTTCAAGGACCATAACACTGTAGCAATCGCATCTGCTAGAAAAATGACAGGATGGATAATGAGAAACTTCAAAACCAGGGATGCCAAGCCCATGTTGACACTTTTCAGGTCGCTTGTTCTATCTAGGCTGGAATATTGCTGCGCACTAACTGCACCTTTCAAGGCAGGTGAAATTGCTGACCTAGAAAATGTGCAGAGAACCTTCATGGCACGCATACCTGCGATAAACCACCTCAATTACTTGGAACGCTTGAGTTCCTAAACCTGTACTCCCTAGAACGCAGGCGGGAGAGATACATTATTATATACACTTGGAAAATTCTAGAGGGATTAGTACCAAACTTGCACACGAGAGTCACTCCCTACGAAAGCAAAAAACTCGGCAGACGATGCAACATCCCCCAATGAAAAGAAGGGGTGCCACTAGCACGTTGAGAGACAACACAGTAAGTGTCAGGGGCCCAAGACTGTTCAACTGCCTCCCAGCATACATAAGGGGGATTACCAATAAACCCCTAGCTGTCTTCAAGCAGGCACTGGACAGGCACCTAAAGTCGGTACCTGACCAGCAAGGCTGTGGTTCGTATGTTGGACTGCGTGTGGCCAGCAGTAACAGCCTGGTTGATCAGGTCCTGATCCAACATGAGGCCTGGGCACAGACCGGGCCGCAGGGGCGTTGACCCCTGGAACTCTCTCCAGGTAAACTCCAGGGAACCACTGTTTTGTATAGTTAATGCACAAGAAATTACTCGACTTAAGTCACATAGTTTTTGAAATTATACAGTCCGCAAATTAAATACGCCAGTGTTACTGGCTTGAAATTCTTTTCCCAATCAATATTCAAGAAATATATGGTCACATATATTTTAAGGTCTAGACGTGTGAGTTGGGGAGATGAGATGGCAGGCATAGAAGGAGGGACAATATAGCAGGATTATTGTTCCTTAAGTCCCATATAGTATCTCCGAAGTACATCAGTATCAATAAGCATAATCTGTTTTAGATGTGCCAGAATTCTCCCCAGTTATGTGGGTGAAAGGTTAATTCAAGATTGTACTTGTGAAAATTCCTCCACATAATTTATCACAGAGCACTTGCGAACGATTTTAACAAAAAACTAAATTAGCTTTTATTGAATTAGATTTTTAGATTTTGCCACCGAAGTGGCTAGTTTATTGTGCACCCCATATCCATCCTGTGGACGGTAGCGCAAGAGCATATGGATACACAAAAGGCCTAGGCACTAGGCCCCAAAGGGGTTAACAATTGTACATTTGGGTTTATATCTACATTTCAATTATCTGTTACAAGCAAATTTAGTAAATTTGCTTAGTACAAATGGTATCTTATTTCATGAATAAGATATCTTGACATGTCACATAGGCTATTATATTGTCTATCTCTATATTCCTCAATAAGTGCACAATTAAGCACATAGTGTTCAAGACAGTGACCATATGCCTGATCACATAATTTGCATTTAGTTTGATCATCATCTATGTCTCCCAAACTGTCAGAAGTACCTGTAGCAAAGCCTAAGCCTGGCCACTACAACATCAGTCAGTCTGTTCACATTGCAAGTTGCTCCACAAACATGCCCATCTGTGCTTGCATTATCATGAACACAGATAGGCACGTTCATGGAAATTAGATTTGGATTTATATCTACAGTTCACTTATCTGTTACAAGCAAATTTAGGAAATTTGCTTAGAATAAGTGGTATCCTACCTTCACTAATAAGATATCTTGACATGTCACATAGGTTATTATACTGTCTATCTCTATATTCCTCAATAAGTGGACAATTCAGCACATAGTGTTCAAAACAGTGACCATATGCCTGATCACATAATTTGCATTTAGTTTGATCATCTGTGTATCTCCCAAACTGCCAGAAGTACTTGTAGCCAAGCCGAAGCCTGGCCACTACAACATCAGTCAGTCTGTTCACATTGCAAGTTGCTCCATAAACATACTTATCTACATTCATGTTATCATAGTGGGTTATAGATCTACTCAGGCTTCTAACTGCATTCCTATAGCTATCATTTTCATTATTTATTTCTCTCCTAATATTATTCCTAATGCTAGACACAGATATACCAAAGTTATATTCTACATTCTCCTTATGGGTGCTCTTCTTGGCTAACATATCAACTTTATTATGAAGGAGTAATCCAATGTGTGACGGAATCCATAGCAAATGTACTTTAATTCCTTTGTCCCGGATTTTTGAGTATCTATACCTGGCTTCTCCAATGAGCATGCTGTTAGAGTCATTATATGAGTCAAGAGCCTTCAATGATGACATAGAATCAGTAATGATGATAGAGTCAAGCTCAGTGTCATAAGTTAGCTTTAGTGCCATTAGGATTGCAAACAATTCAGTTTGCAGTGTAGACGCCCAGTTGTTAATTCTTATGCCTAGTTCAAAAAAATTATATTGGTAATGTTTAAACAGCAGTAAAAGAGATCTATTAGTATATCTGTACAGTACCTACCCACGTTTTCTTGCAACTACTAGTAGCCCATGTTCAAATTATGTTCATCACTGTCTAACATTACAGTGACTGTTTATTTATATAAATCAATCAATATAAAGATAGTTGGAAA
Source organism: Cherax destructor (assembly GCA_009830355.1). Taxonomy (NCBI): domain Eukaryota; kingdom Metazoa; phylum Arthropoda; class Malacostraca; order Decapoda; family Parastacidae; genus Cherax; species Cherax destructor. The sequence goes on from WNWK01030838.1 coordinate 17,980, forward strand.
TAGTTAATCAGTAAATTCAGAGCTTTCCTTGATGCTGTTTTATACTGGGAGAGGTGGGTAGTAAACAGTGTTGATATAAAGAATGTAAGGTTAGCCACAGCTCCTTGCATCAAGAGCCCTTCACCAGCATCAACATATCTCCCTTGAAGGGTAAGAAATTATTATTTTCACAGTTAACGGAGGGCTAATCTTGTGTGGGTCATTCAGTGCAGGTGTTTTATAAAAAAAATAAGCACAAAATCTATATGGATGTGGTGTGGTGATTTGTAAGGGTTAGTGGAGTTGGGGTGTTAATGCGAGTGCAAAATTGATGTTCAATAGGTTAGTTTTTGACAGAAAGCCAGAAGGTAAGTTTGCATAGAAAGAGGGACTTTCAGCGAGGTCAGCTAGAGTAAGAGTCAGCTGCCAAGAGATGATGTGTCCCGTAGCTCGGTAGGAAGTGCACTCAGTTCACACATTGAGGTCCGTGGTTCGATTCCCAGTATGGGTGGAAACATTGGGGCGTGGGCACCTACTGGTCCATGCTCACCTAGCAGTAAGTAGGTACCTGGGTGTTAACCGACTAGTGTGAGTCGCATCCTGAGGATAAAATTAACCTAAGTTGCCGAAATGCTCTGCATAACCAGGGACTTTTTATATATACGTATAGGATGTCACTGATAGCAGTTAGGTCTGTATAAGGTGTACCCAGGGGCGTATATTGTGTGTGCTAGGTGAGCGCCGCACACCCACCAAAGATGGTAAATTCGTAAATATTAAGCTCACTTAATAATGTAATCTTGGATCATATTGGGAAACTAATTTTTCTGTCCCTTATGAAATATTGTGCCAGTTGTTCTAAGATACAGTGGAACCTTGGTTTCCGTGATTAATTCATTCTAAAAAGTCTGACGAAAACCAAATCCTACGAAAACTGAAGCAATATTTCCCATAAGAAATACATATGTATGAAGTAAATCCAATTAATCCGTTCCAGACACCCAAAAATATTAACAAAAAATACATTTTATAGAGAAAAATTATAGTTTTACATACAGAAAACAATGAGAAATAAATATAAATGACTAATGAAATGGATAAATGAACATTTAACATCACTTTTAATTTTATAGAAGACTTGTTGGCGTATGGAAACGGCGAGGATTATTATTATTATTATTATTATAATCAAAAGAAGCGCTAAACCACAATGGTTATACAGTGCGGACGGCGAGGAGGAGAGAGGGAGGAGGAGAGGTTATTGTTTGGAAGGGGAATCCCCTTCCATAAGGACTTCAGGTATCAAGACCCTATCCGGGGTTACTTCCCTTCTTTGTCTTTTAGTGGCACTAGGACCAGCTTGAGAGTCACTATATCCCTGTCACCCAGGATAACCCAAGAAAGTCAGTGTGTCATTGAGGACTGTCTGTCTTATTTCCATTGGGGGTCCTCAATCTTGTCCCCCAGGATGCGACCTACACCAGTCGACTAACACCCAGGTACCTACTTGCTGCTAGGTGAACAGGACAACAGGTGTAAGGAAACACATCAAAATGTTTCTACCCCTCCGGGAATCAAACCCAGGCCCTCCGTGTGTGAAGCGAGAGCTTTGTTAACCAGGCCACGAGGTCACATTTCCCTAAAATGGGACAAGGCATTGTCATTGAACATGTTGCAGACACGTCTTGCAACAGCTTTGTTAGGGTGATAATTCTCCACAAAACTTTGCAACTCACTCCACTTTACACACATGTCCTTAATCACTGAAGAAGGCACATTCTTCCCGCTCTCTTCCTCCTCCTCTGAAGCAATTTCCTCAGCTGCAGTCTTTTGCTGTTCCAGTTGAAGGTCTTGCAGCTTCAGTGCTTAGCTCTTCCCTGTGGTCGTCCACCAACTTTTCCACATCCTGGCCACTCACATCCAACCCCATGGACTTTCCCCTTGAATTCTATCGTGTTTTTCGCCTTCTTTATCAAAGGGCTGGCACTCGGAACTTTCTTTGGCCCCATGGTGGCTCATTTGTCGCACTCAATAAACAAGCACAAAAAACAAGGGATTATTACGAAATGTTTCAGATGAACGCATGGGGTGATGCTCACTCAACGAGAAACAAAGGCAGACTGAGTGACAACACATGGGATGCTTTGTGTGGGCGCTTGAGTGGCCGAGTGGACGCAGGCGAGCAGGTGGACGTGTTTGGTACGGACCATTTTCAACTCTACGAAAACTGGGATAAAATTTCAGCAGAAAAATTAATCGAAAACCGAGTCCTACGAAAACTGGGGCACACGAAAACTGAGGTTCCACTGTAGTACTGCACACCCCACAGCTAGTTGTATCATGCACAGTGCACACCGTGACAATAACCCAGAATATGCCACTGGTTGTATCGTGTACTTGTAGAAATAAAGATTATTATAATTGTTATGTGATGAAGGATAAGAGTTTGTTCGGATTTTTAACCCCGGAGGCTTAGCCACCCAGGATAACCTAAGAAAGTCAGTGCGTCATCAAAGGACTATCTGTCTTATTTCCATCAGAGTCCTTAAATCTTTTACCCCAGAATGCGACCTACGCCAGTCAACTAACACTCAGGTACCTATTTGCTTGTTAGGTGAATGGGACAGCAGGTGTAAGGAAACACACCTGATATTTCCATCTTTACCTGGAGTATACCTGAAGGATATTCCAAGGGTCAATGCCCCAATGTCCCAGTCCATGACCAGGCCTCAGGGTGGACCAGGGCCTGATCACCCAGGCTGTTACTGCTGGCCACATTCAAACTGACGTATGAACCACAGCCCGGCTGGTCAGGTACTGACCTGGTGTCTGTCCAGCTCCCTCTTGAAGACAGCCAGGGGTCTATTGGTAATCCCACTTATGTATGATAGGAGGCAGTTGAACAGTCTTGGTCCCCTGAGACTTATTGTGTTGTCTCTTAGAGTACTCATGGCAACCCTGTTTTTCATTGGGGGATGTTGCACTGCCTGCTGAGTCTTTTCCTTTCATAAGGAGTTATTTCCATGTGCAGATTTAGGACTAATCCCTCTGGGATTTTCCAAGTGTATATTATCATGTATCTTTCTCGCCTGCATTCCAAGGAGTACAGGTCAAGGGACTTCAACCGTTCCCAGTAGTTTATCTGCTTTATGGTACTTATACATGCAGTGAAAGTTCTCTGTATATTCTCTAGGTCTGCAGTTTTGCCTGCCTTGAAAGATGCTGTTAGTGTACAGCAATATTCTATCCTAGAGAGAACAAGTGATTTGAAGAGAATCATCATTGGCTTGGCATCCCTGGTTTTGAAGGTTCTCATTATTCATCCTATCATTTCTGATATAATCCTAACACCACAAAACTTTGAAAAAGCAACAAATGACATGACCATGCACTCTGCCCCAGGCCCCAGGAACTCCGTGTTCAAAAACTGCAAGAAACTCCTTTCATGTGCATTAACTATTCTACGGAGAAGGAGCATGGACATGGGTCATCCCACAGTCACTAAAAACAACAGATATAACCCCACTCCACAAGTGTGATCATGGCATAATAGCACACAGATTGTGTGATAAAGGAATAACAGGAAAAGTAGGTAGATGGATCTATAACTTCCTAACCTCTTTAAGGGGGGCTCCTTGTCGCGGTAAAGAGGCTATCGGTCTGAGGAATTGGACCTCTTGGTCTTCTTCCTCAGACCGAACCTAATTACTCCCCAATCCCCCCTCCCTTTTCCCATCTTCCCCATCCTCCCTTTTCCCTTTCCTCCTCCTCCTCCTCCTCATCCCTCCCTTATTTTCTTCCCAGTTTTACCCTGGGAGCTTCTCTCCTCAGGCATTCTAGTTCCTAGGTAGGGGGAAGGGTATCGTAGTCCATCCCATTCCGTTGAGGTCCTTGGCGGTGGTGTAGTTTGCCGTGGAATCTGGATCGCCTGGGGATGTCCCGATCCCTCTCCGGTCACCCGGGGGGTGGCCTTGGGTATCTTTCGGGCGACGGGTGTATCTCTGGAGGCCACCTTTCGGATTCCGGGGGTGGTGGCCGAAGGCGGTATGCATTGTGGCGGATATCCGGCCGCCCTCTCTTTTGTCCGCCGAGATGGCTCGGTGGATGTGAGGTTGCTATCCTGGATTGCTGGTTTACTGGCATGAAGGGTAGGGTATGGCACGGGTTCCATGCAGCATCTGCACTACTTGCGGTGTTGAGGTCCTCTTGGGCGCGGAGGGGGATTTACGCTCCCTTTCATTCCTCCTGGGAGCTATTCCTCCACATTCCCCCCTTTTTTTTATTCTTATTTTTTATTTTTATTTTATTTTCTTCTTTCTTTTTTTTTCTTAAAAATAAAAAGAAAGAAGTAACCTAACCATGGCTGACCCAATCCATGAACCCACTACCCCCGGGCCCCTTCCTGATACCGCACCCAGTACTGACCCTGCTTCGTTAACAGTGTAGTGATACCGCTCTTGTGGAGAGCCGCAGCAGGACACAATACGGCACCACCTCAGGGGGCCCCTAACAATAACAACAAACAGTACGGCGATGGCCCAGCATGGCGTGTGGTCTCGCTTTTACACAAATACATTCGTGATGCAGATTACATGGTAAGCTTAAATATGTCGCCAGTAGCTATAGCTTTTCTGAGGACATATGCACCTTACATCACCTGTCCTGCAGCAGCAGTCATTAGATGTATTTTCTTCTGTTGCAGACATGTACCATGGATTTTGTGTTCAATAAAGCCTAGAAATGAGGCCTGTGTTTTTATCACAACAATTTATTGAACACAAATATCCTGGGCTACCTGGTGGCGATTCTGAGCTAGACTACACAGCAAAATGGAGCGTTTACTGAAACCTGAGAGGCTAGACTCTGACCCCAGTGTATCAACGGCTGCTCAGGAATGGAAGCACTGGTTTAAGACTTTCGAAAACTTCTTGAGAGCCTTTCCTCAGGAAGATCTAGATAAACTAAGCCTGCTCATCAACTTTGTGTCACCTAAAATCTATGAGGTTATTTCTGAGTGTAATACCTATGAAGATGCTATCAATGCCCTCAAGTCTCAGTATATTAAGCCCACAAATGAAATCTTTGCACGATATCGTCTTGCAACTCGCCGCCAGCAGATTGGTGAATCCTTAGAGGAATACTTTCAAGCATTGAAAATATTAGGTAGGACTGTAACTTCCGAGCGGTGACAGCTTCTCAGTATTGTGAAGAGTCCATCAGGGATGC
>WNWK01030839.1:0-2500 GCA_009830355.1 Cherax destructor
ATCCTTGATTTCCTTTCCCTTGGCCACAATGGAAGTGATGGTTGAATGGGCTTTGCCATACTGCCTGGCCAGCTCAGCGACATGAACTCCACTTTCATATTTTGCAATGATCTCCTTCTTCAATTCTTCCGTATTTCTGACATTCTTTACCACAGGCCTGGCACTAGGAGCTTTCTTGAGGCCCATGGTGGCTTATTTAGCAGTTGCAAGCACTAAAAACACTGGAATAATGACAAAATATATGGTATGAATGCGTGAGTGGCGGTCGCTCGCTGGTAAACAATAGCACACTGACGCTGAATGGAGTGCCCGGGCTCGCTCAGGCCATGCGTATGCGTTCGGGACGAATCACGAACTCAGAGTGGATTCGCGAACAACCAATATTTTTGCGAAAAAACATCACGAACTTCGATTTTCACAAACTCCGACACTAACGAACTCCGGGGGTCCACTGTACACCTACAGTTGTATTCAGTTCCTGATGAACCTAGAAGGATGATTAATTGTTGCTGAAATCAAGTATAAATTATTGAGAAATAAATAAAATGAGTATGAACTTAAAATAACATATCTATAGGAGGTAGTAAATTCAAGCCAACTCACTGCTTGACTGGATTTCCTTGCCTAGGATTCCTAACTGCTACTAACTATGTACCTTCCTTGTTTTATGTTACAGTAATTTATGCTACATCTAGCAACTTGTCTGATATTGATATACTGTACATTAGATAAAAAATACCTCTTATACCTTAAAAAACAAGCTGAAGTGCCATTAAAGATTATCTGTCATTTCCAACTTATGCAAACTATTACTGTAAAGATAGGTGGCACAGTGAGCAATATAAACATATTCTTCAAGCTGGCCTTGTCTCATAACCTTTCTGATTATTAATGCATAAACTTGTATTATCCTGTCCCAGTAAATCTAAAAACATTGGATTATACTGTATGTATCAGATATAAAGTTGAGGTGATAGAATACACTACAAAATGAAATGGAGCAGAGATGTTCCATAAGACAACTGTCAGCATGAAAGGTGCAAAAACTGTAACAAAAAAAATGTATTTTATTCACTTTGCAACCGAGAGAAAAATCCTCATCCTTCAATATTGCATTCATCTAATTCATACGGGAGTGCTAGTTGTAGGGATGTTTGAGCAGAGTATAGGTGTGTACTACTGGGATGTGGAGTAGGTAGTGAGGAGTGAGTTTTAGAAGTTGTATGGAATGAGATTTATGAGTGCTGGAGAAGTATAAATTCCATGGGAAGAGTATATGTTGTAGAGATATGAGTGTGTATTGGTATAGTATTAGTAAATCATAGTGGTGTAGGAGAGTGTTGTGTGTGCAAGATAATGAATAGCAGTCCCAGTAGCACGAACTCAACCCAATAAAAGTAGTCTGTAGGCCCAGAAGCTAGAACTCCACTGAAATAAAATGAACATTTAAAGAGGTTTCAGTTCAAAGAGTGGGGATTAACCTGAAATGTAGGTAAGAGTTTGAAGTCAGAAGCTGTACCAAAACACCATATCCTTGATGCCCCAGAACTACAGCTTCATGGCCTAAGAGCTATAACTCCATACCCACAGAAGCTAAAAAATCTTAAAGTAAATGTGAAATATTTTTTCAAACAAGAAAATAAGTAGGGAAACTACAACAAAATCACAACTGCTACTACTACTAACTATATATACAGTGGACCCTCAAGTTTCGTAAGCCTCGCGCTTTGTGAATTTCGCCTTTTGCAATGTTTTTTCGTCAAAATATAGCCTCGCAGTTCGTCATTTGTCTCATGATTTGTCGGTTGTACGGAACACGTCCGAGAGCGGCCTCCACCATCCGCAACTGCTTGCAACTGCTAAATAAGCCACCATGGGCCCAAAAACACACATCAACAACTCTTCAATAAAGGTAAGTGTCAAGTTATTACTGTTTTATACTTCATGTCTCATTGTTTTCTATGTAAATAAATGTACATTTTATGTAAAAAAATTTTTTAAATACTTTTGGGTGTCTGGAACGGATTAATTTGATTTACATTATTTCTTATGGGGAAAAATGTTTTGAAAATAGTCCATTTTGAATTTTGGCAGACTCTCTGGAATGGATTATGCACGATTTTCAAGGGCCCACTGTATTTCTTATGGGGAAAATGGATTCGGAAATCGTAATATTCTGTTTTAGTCACTCTCTCTGGAACGGATTAATTACAAAAACCGGGGGTCCACTGTATATCATGTTTCTATGTTATTAATATTGTTTATTATGTCATATTAGATGTATTGTGATAGATAAATATGCCGTAGAGTTGATATTAGCTCGTCATATTTAAGTATTTTGTCCTGTCTCCAAACACTCTTCCTCTCCCAACAAGAGTCTACAATAAAGGTATGTAATAGTGATTTAAATGTTCATTTAATCATTTCATTTGTGGTTTATATTTATTTCTCATTGTTTTCTGTATGTAAATCTATATTTAATCTCTAAAAAATGTACAGT
>WNWK01030839.1:7500-23183 GCA_009830355.1 Cherax destructor
TTGACAGTTAAAAATAGGAGAGGAGAGTTATTAAATGGAGAGTTAGAGGTATCGGGAAGATGGAGAGAATATTTTGAGGATTTGTTAAATGTTGATGAAGACAGGGAAGCTGTGATTTCGTGTGTAGGGCAAGGAGGAATAACATCTTGTAGGAGTGTGGAAGAGCCAGTTGTGGGTGTAGGGAAGTTCGTGAGGCAGTGGGTAGAATGAAAGGGGTAAGGCAGCTGGGATTGATGGGATAAAGATAGAAATGTTAAAAGCAGGTGGGGATATAATTTTGGAGTGGTTGGTGCTATTATTTAATAAATGTATGGAAGAGGGTAAGGTACCTAGGGATTGGCAGAGAGCGTGTATTGTTCCTTTGTATAAAGGCAAAGGGGACAAAAGAGAGTGCAAAATTATAGGGAATAAGTCTGTTGAGTGTACCTGGTAAAGTGTATGGTAGAGTTATTATTGAAAGAATTAAGAGTAAAACAGAAAGCAGGATAGCAGATGAACAAGGGGCTTTAGGAAAGGTAGGGGTGTGTAGACCAAGTGTTTACAGTGAAACATATAGGTGAACAGTATTTGGATAAGGGTAAAGATGTTTTTGTGGCATTTATGGATTTGGAAAAGGCGTATGATAGGGTAGATAGGGGGCAATGTGGCAGATGTTGCAGGTGTATGGAATAGGAGAAGGTTACTGAAAGCAGTGAAGAGTTTTTATGAGGATAGTGAGGCTCAGGTTAGAGTGTGTAGGAGGGAAGGGACTATTTCCCAGTAAAAGTGGGCCTTAGACAAGGATGTGTGATGTCACCGTGGTTGTTCAATATATTTATAGATGGGGTTGTAAGAGAAGTGAATGCGAGGGTCTTGGCAAGAGGTGTTGGGCTAAAAGATAAAAGCAAATACAAAGTGGGAGTTGTCACAGTTGCTTTTGCTGATGACACTGTGCTTTGGGAGATTCTGAAGAGAAGCTGCAGAGGTTGGTGGATGAATTTGGTAGGGTGTGTAAAAGAAGAAAATTGAAAGTGAATATAGGAAAGAGTAAGGTGATGAGGATAACAAAAGAATAGGTGACGAAAGATTGGATATCAGATTGGAGGAGAGAGTATGGAGGAGGTGAATGTATTCAGATATTTGGGAGTGGACATGTCGGCGGATGGGTCTATGAAGGATGAGGTAAATCATAGAATTGATGAGGGGAAAAGGGTGAGTGGAGCACTTGAGTCTGTGGAGACAAAGAACCTTGTCCATGGAAGTAAGAGGGAATGTATGAGAGTATAGTTATACCAACGCTCTTATATGGGTGTGAAGCATGGGTGATGAATGTTGCAATGAGGAGAAGGCTGGAGGCAGTGGAGATGTCATGTCTGAGGTCAATGTGTGGTGTGAATATAATGCAGAGAATTCGAGTTTGGAAATTAGGAGGAGGTGCGGGATTACCAAAACGATTGTCCAGAGAGCTGAGGAGGGGTTGTTGAGGTGGTTTGGACATGTAGAGAGAATGGAACGAGACAGAGTGACTTCGAGAGTGTATAAATCTGTAGTGGAGGGAAGGCGGGGTAGGGGTCGGCCTAGGAAAGGTTGGAGGGAGGGGTAAAGGAAGTTTTGTGTGCGAGGGCTTGGATTTCCAGCAAGCATGTGTGAGCGTATTTGATAGGAGTGAATGGAGGCATATGGTTTTTAATACTTGACGTGCTGTTGGAGTGTGAGCAAAGTAACATTTATGAAGGGATTCAGGAACCGGCAGGCCGGACTTGAGTTCTGGAGATGGGAAGTACAGTGCCGGCACTCTGAAGGAGGGTGTAAATGTTGCAGTTTTATAACTGTAGTGTAAAGCACCCTTCTGGCAAGACAGTGATGGAGTGAATGATGATGAAAGTTTTTCTTTTCGGGCCACCCTGCCTTGGTGGAATCGGCCATGTGTTAATAAAAAAATAAAAAAATATATATATATATATATATACACATACACATACATACATACATACATACATACATACATACATACATACATACATACATACATTGGTACCTCGGTTAACGATATTTTTCATTCCAGAATGCTGTTCAAGTGCCATTACCAAACAATTTATCCCCATTAGGAATAATGTAAAATAGACTAGTCCTTTTAGACCCCAAAAATACACTTACAAAAGCATTTAAAAAACTAAACTTACATAAAAGGGGAGTTTGGGGACCATCGTTAACCGAGGTACCACTGTATATATATATATATATATATATATATATATATATATATATATATATATATATATATATATATATATATATATATATATATATATATATATTATACACACACAATATACATACATACACACACACACACACATACATACACATACAGTCAACCCTCTGTTTTCGTGATCTCTGTTTTCGTGTGTTTCAGTTTTCGTGCAGTTGTTTGGGAAAATTTTACCTCAGTTTTCGTTGATTACCTCCGTTTCCGTGCTTGGTAGGGAACCTGTCCACCAGTGCCCTGCACATACAAAGCCCGCTAGACCACCACCCACGCACATTGTCACGCAGTGTAGCATTGTTTATGCTTGAGTGAACATTATCCCAGGAGTTCATACAAAACATTTATTAATAATTTATTGTTTTTGGCCCTTGAATATTGTGTGTGACTACTAAATAAGCTACCATGGGCCCAAAGAAAGCTCCTAGTGCCAGTCCTTTGGTAAAGAAAGTGAGAAACACGATGGAATTTAAGAGTGTAGCAGGCATGCAGGGAGTGCAGCATGCATGCAGGGAGTGTAGCATGCATGCAGGGAGTGTAGCATGCATGCAGGGAGTGTAGCATGCATGCAGGGAGTGTAGCATGCATGCAGGGAGTGTAGCAGGCATGCAGGGAGTGTAGCATGTATGCAGGGAGTGTAGCATGTATGCAGGGTGTGTAGCATTCATGCAGGGAGTTTAGCATTCATACAGGGAGTTTAGCATTCATGCAGGGAGTTTAGCATTCATGCAGTGAGTGTAGCATTCATGCAGTGAGTGTAGCATTCATGCAGTGAGTGTAGCAGGCATGCAGGGAGTGTAGCATGCATGCAGGGAGTGTAGCATGCATGCAGGGAGTGTAGCATGCATGCAGGGAGTGTAGCATGTATGCAGGAGTGTAGCATGCATGCAGGGAGTGTAGCATGCATGCAGGGAGTGTAGCAGGCATGCAGGGAGTGTAGCATGCATGCAGGGAGTGTAGCATGTATGCAGGGAGTGTAGCATGTATGCAGGGAGTGTAGCATGTATGCAGGGAGTGTAGCATGTATGTAGGGGATATAGCATGTATGCTGTATGCAGGGAGTGTAGCATGTATGCAGGGAGTGTAGCATGTATGCAGGGAGTGTAGAATGTATGCAGGGAGTGTAGCATGTATGCAGGGAGTGTAGCAGGTATGCAGGGAGTGTAGCAGGCATGCAGGGAAGTGACCCTGCATAAGGACTTGGTACAGTAGATCATCATTTAGCACGATAGTTACATTCCTGAAAAAGTCGTGTTAGATAATTTTGTGTTAGATAATTAAAAGAACTTATGGGAAAAATAGGGTTACGTTCCTGGGAGTCCCCAAAAAGCCAAACAAGTGTTTTTTTAGACCAACAGATCTTACAAAAATAAAAGTGAATATGTAATTGTAGTTCATTATCGTGATGTATTATGTTTTTACTGCTTAAGACTACAAATGTAACAGAAATAATAGTATTTACATTAAATTGTGGGTGCTGGTGTTTGTGGATGATTGTGAAGAGAGTGGAGAGTTATGCTGTGGCCCTACTGGGCTGAGGTGGATAGTAGAGGTTCTGGAACTGAAGTCGATGGTTGTACTGAGTGTCTAACTTAAAGTCATTCAGTAAGTCAGTCAAGTCATTCAGTAAGTCAGTCAAGTCATTCAGTAAGTCAGTCAAGTCATTCAGTAAGTCAGTCAAGTCATTCAGTAAGTCAGTCAAGTCATTCAGTAAGTCAATCAAGTCATTCAGTAAGTCAGTCAAGTCATTCAGTAAGTCAGTCAAGTCATTCAGTAAGTCAGTCAAGTCATTCAGTAAGTCAGTCAAGTCATTCAGTAAGTCAATCAAGTCATTCAGTAAGTCAGTCAAGTCATTCAGTAAGTCAGTCAAGTCATTCAGTAAGTCAGTCAAGTCATTCAGTAAGTCAGTCAAGTCATTCAGTAAGTCAGTCAAGTCATTCAGTAAGTCAGTCAAGTCATTCAGTAAGTCAGTCAAGTCATTCAGTAAGTCAGTCAAGTCATTCAGTAAGTCAGTCAAGTCATTCAGTAAGTCAGTCAAGTCATTCAGTAAGTCAGTCAAGTCATTCAGTAAGTCAGTCAGTCAAGTCAGTCAGTCAGTCAAGTCAGTCAGTCAGTAAGTCAGACAGTCAAGTCAGTCAGTCAGTCACACAAACTTATGTTTATACATCTTTTTATGTGTACAAAGTAACACTTCATTACGGCCACGGGTTATGTCTTGTCTAATATCTGTTTTCTTCGTTAATTCTAAGACTTAAATGCTTACACCTTTTCTTGCCACTTTGAGCAACACTGGTATGCCTACTGGGCGTCATGATTGCTTGGCAGATACAAGATATAGTAATTTAAAGATCAAAACACAATTCACTCTCTCTTATTCTTCACAAACAGCTGGCTTGTAGCAGGATTTTTTTGACGCGTATGGAATACGAATGGTTGGCTGGTGGGGTCGGGGGCGGGTTGTGTCCCCCGCTGAACAATAACAAGGCGGCCTCTTGAGGGAATAGGAATTTGTTTTTCCTTCACGCAAACTGTAAATAAGTTTATTCAGATACACGGGGCCAGGAGCTGAGTCTCGACCCCTGCAACCACAATTAGGTGAGTACAGTTACATAGATTATCATACATAGCAGCATATGTGTAGAGAACCTAGGATAACCCAAATAAGTCAGTGACTTATTTCGATTCTGTCTGACTTATTTGGGTTATCCTAGGTTCTCTACACATATGCTGCTATGTATGATAATCTATGTAAGTGTACTCACCTAATTGTAGTTGCAAGGGTCGAGACTCAGCTCCTGGCCCTGTATATCTGAATAAACTTACAGTTTGAGTGAAGGAAAAACAAATTCCCTTTTCCTCTAACCATGAGGATTGGGCTTACACTTGAAATCACGTGATGCATTACCACAAAGGAGCAATGTGAAGCGATCCTTTGCTGTCTTGAAGCCTGGTGCACTTTTCTCTTGCTGAATGATATAAGTTCGTGTTGGCATTTTCTTCCAGAAAACACTTGTCTCGTCAGCATTAAACACTTGATGTGGCTCATAGCCACCCTCAGTAGGACCTCCACTGACTCAATGGTTTAACCCATCGCGGGCGACCGTACGCTCAAATTTTTTTCCCCTCTCACGAACCGTGTAATATCATTTTTACGTCATGTTAGATAATAATGTGCCGCAATTCTTCAATCGTGAAATACCCATAACATGTAACATAATCTCGTGCTAAATGACGGTCTACTGTACCTAAAGGATATGGAAGGGGAATCCCCTTCCATATCCCCTCCTCCCTCTCTTCTATCCAGCAACATCAGTCTTCAATAAAGGTAAGTGTCACATTGAGTTCATTCATTTGTGCATGTAAATCTATCTTTAAGGCCTTTAAAAAAAAAAATTTCAAACTTCTGTCTTTCTGGACGGATTAATTGAATTTCCATTATTTCTTATGTGGAAAATGGTTTCAGTTTTCATGTGTTTCAGTTTAGTTGATCCCTCAGGAATGGATTAAGCACGGAAATGGAGGGTTGAGTGTGTGTTTGTGTGTGTGTGTATATATATATATATATATATATATATATATATATATATATATATATATATATATATATATATATATATATATATATAATATATAAACAGTGGTACCTCGACTTACGATGGTCCCAAACACACCCTTTTATGTAAGTTTATTTTTTAAATGCTTTTGTAAGTGTACTTTTAGGGGTCTAAACAGACTAGTCTATTTTACATTATTTCTTAAGGAGATAAATTCGTTTGGTAATGGCACTTGAACAGCATTCTGGAATGAAAAATATCGTAAGTCGAGGTACCACTGTATATATATATATATATATATATATATATATATATATATATATATATATATATATATATATATATATATATATATATATATATATATTTATATATATATATATATATATATATATATATATATATATATATATATATATATTATAATATATATATATATATATATATATATATATATATATTATATATATATATATATATATATATATATATATATATATATATATATATATATATATATATATATATATATATATATATATATATATATATATATATAGAGTGGTACCTTGAGTTACGATTTTTCGTTCGAGAATGCTGTTCAAGTGCCATTACCAAACAATTTATCCCATAAGGAATAATGTAAAATAGACTAGTCCTACACCCCCAAAAATATACTTACAAAAGCATTTAAAAATATAAACTTACATAAGAGGGCGATTTTGGGGACCATCGTAACTCGAGGTACCACTGTGTACAGTAGAACGTCATTTAGCACGAGATTATGTTACACGTTACCAGTATTGCACGATTTAAGTTTTGCGACACATTATCATCTTACACGACGTAAAGATGATATTACAGTTCAGCAGGAGGGAAAAATTTTAGCGCGCGGTCGCCCGCGGTGGGTTAAACCATTGAGTCAGTGGGGAGTCCTTGTGCCATCCCCGCCACCCTCACCCACCCACGCATCCCTCCCAGCGTTCAGTTTGGTTCGTACACGTGCAGGACGATAAGTATCGGGAAGCTCGCTGTGTTTATTTACATTCATTTCCTGATTTTCATTGCATTTTGATAAATATACCAAGAAATCATGGCACCCAGTAAGCATACAAGTGTTCCAGCAAGTGACAAGAAAAGTTTAAGCGTTCAAGTCTAGGAATTTCAAAGAAAATCGAGATATTAGATAAGCTTAAGAGTGGCTCACGTGTGAGGGATATAGTGAGGGCCTATGGCCTTAATGAAGCGTCAGTTCGTACGATTAGGAAGAATGAGGCAAATATACGAGCTTGTGTAATGAATAACCCAAAATGTGACCTCATGAAAAGAATGACACGTAGGTCCCAACAAGTAAATAAAACTGAAAACTTGTTGCTTGAGTGGATCGAACAGAAAACAAAGAAAGGTGCACCACTTAGTTTCTCTTAATTAGGGAAAAGGCCTTACAGTTGTTTAAAGCAGTGTGTGATAAGGAAGGCAGACCTGAAAACGCGTGTATGTTTACCACAGGCTGGTTCAAGAACTTTAAGTTGCATAATAAGTTACATAATATTAAGTTTTCTGGTGAAAGTGCTTCAGCTGATCATACAGCAGCAAGTAATTTCCCTGCTGAATTTCAGGAACTTATTTCCGAGGGTGGCTATGAGCCACAGCAAGTTTTAATTCTGACGAGACAGGTGTTTTTGGAAGAAAATGCCAACACGAACTTTATCAGTCAGCAAGAGAAAAGTGCATCGGGCTTCAAGGCAGCAAAGGATCGCTTCACCTTGCTCCTTTGCGGTAATGCATCAGGTGATTTCAAGTGTAAGCCCATGGTTATTTACCGCTCTAAGACTCCTCGTGTTTTGAGAGGTGTGGATAAAAACACCTTACCAGTAATTTGGAAGTCAAACCAGTCAGCATGGATGACAGAGGAAATATTTATTGACTGGTTTAAGCATCACTTTATTCCTGAAGTCAAGTTTTACCTGCACACCAAGAACCTTGCATTCAAGGCTCTCTTCATTCTTGATAATTCCCGTACTCATCCACAAGCTTTGCTGGATGTGACCCCACATATAAAAGTTGTATTTTTACCTCCAAATACAACATCTCTGATACAACCACTGGACCGGGAGTTATTCAGACATTCAAGTGTAACTACACAAAAAAATTATAAAAAAACTAGTTGCATCAATGGACTCTGACTCCAATCTGGCAGTACCAAGCTTTTGGAGTAAATTTAACATTGCAGATGCCATCAGCTATGCTAGAAGTGCATGGAATGAAGTGCCCCAATCAACATTAAATGCAGGCTGGGGAAAGTTATGGCCTTCTGTAGTTAATTCTTTCACTGGTTTTCCTTGCTTGAGAGTCAGGTTCAGGAAATTGTTCAGCTGGCAAGGAGATTACCAGGTGATGGTTTTGAAGATATGAATGAAGATGATGTGAATGAACTCTTAGAAGATGATGATGATGATGAAGACAGGAGTCCAGAGGAAATGTTGGCAGAGTTCGATGCACAGATGCAAGGGAGGGAGATAACAGAAGATGAAGAAGAACCTGAAGAAAAAGAGTTAACATTGCAGCAGTTACGTGAGCAGTTCCATATTATTGGTAAAGTTGCAGACTTTTTCACTGAAGAGGATCCTGACAAAGCTAGAAGCAGGGCTTTGAAACGGGGTCTAGACCAGCTGATGATGCCTTACCGTCAGCTGTATAATGTAATGCAGAATAAAAAGCCCAGAGATCCATTACAGAATTTATGCACACTGCAATACAACCATCGACTTCAGCACCAGAACCTCTACCATCCACTTCTACCGACAACCAACAAGCATCCACCTCAGCCCAGTAGGGCCACACCATCCATATCCACTCTTCACTACCATCCACAAACATCATTACCCACAATTTAAGGTAAGAAATACTATTATTTCTATTGCATTTGTAGTCTTAAGCAGTAATACAGTAGATCATGACAATGCACTACAATTACATATCCACCTCAGCTCAGTAGGGCCACACCATCCATATCCACTCTTCACTACCATCCACAAACATCATTACCCACAATTTAGGTAAAAATACTATTATTTCTATTGCATTTGTAGTCTTAAGCAGTAATAGATCATGACAATGAACTAAAATTACATATTCGCCTTCAATTTTTGCAAGATATGTTGGTCTAAAAAACTTGTTTGGCTTTTGGGGACTCTCAAACACGTATCCCTATTTTTCCCATAAGTTCTGTTAATCATTTAAGACGAAATTATCTAACACGACTTTTCAGGAACGTATCTATCGTGCTAAATGACGTCCTACTGTATATATATATATATATACAAACACTGATCTCTGGCCGACGGAGACTCGAACCTACGAACCTCATAACAAGGTACGCAGTGCTTTGCCGACCGTCCACACTGGTCACTACCTTGGCATCCAGCTTTGCTAGGACGTTATTCCAAGGCAGCCAGCGTTCAGGCAGGAGGCTTACAGCTTTTCATCTCATCCCCTGCATGCATCGACACAACTAGAGATTTTTACAATGCTAGGAATTCGCAAGAGCAGGCGAAATATTCACAAACACTGATCTCTGGCCGACGGAGACTCGAACCTACGAACCTCATGACAAGGTCGCAGTGCTTTGCCGACCGTACCACACTGGTCCACTAATTTGGCATCCAGCTTTCGCTAGACGTTATTCCAAGGCAGCCAGCTTTCAGGCAGGAGGCTTACAGCTTTTCATCTCATCCCCTGCATGCATCGACACAACTAGAGATTTTTACAATGCTAGGAATTCGCAAGAGCAGGCGAAATATTCACAAACACTGATCTCTGGCCGACGGAGACTCGAACCTACGAACCTCATGACAAGGTACGCAGTGCTTTGCCGACCGTACCACACTGGTCAATACCTTGGCATCCAGCTTTAGCTAGACGTTATTCCAAGGCAGCCAGCTTTCAGGCAGGAGGCTTACAGCTTTTCATCTCATCCCCTGCATGCATCGACACAACTAGAGATTTTTACAATGCTAGGAATTCGCAAGAGCAGGCGAAATATTCACAAACACTGATCTCTGGCCGACGGAGACTCGAACCTACGAACCTCATGACAAGGTACGCAGTGCTTTGCTGACCGTACCACACTGGTCAATAGGGGATGAGATGAAAAGCTGTAAGCCTCCTGCCTGAAGCTGGCTGCCTGGAATGTCTGCCAGCTGGATGCCAAGTGTGACACGTGTGTCTCGAACAGCACTGCTCCTGTCATGAGTCGTAGGTAGTCTCGTGCAGAGATCAGTGTTTGTGAGTATTTCGCCTTGCTGCGAATTCCTAACATATTATATATATATATATATATATATATATACAGTGGTACCTCGAGTTACGATGGTCCCCAAAATCGCCCTTTTATATAAGTTTATTTTTTAAATGCTTTTGTAGGTATATTTTTGGGGGTGTAAAGGACTAGTCTATTTTACATTATTCCTTATGGGGATAAATTCGTTTGGTAATGGCACTTGAACAGCATTCTAGAACGAAAAAATATCGTAACTCGAGTACCACTGTGTATATATATATATATATATATATATATATATATATATATATATATATATATATATATACACAGTATATATATATATATATATATATATATATAATATATATATATATATATATATATATATACACATACACACACACACACACACACACACACACACACACACATACATACATACATACATACATACATATACATACAGTGGTACCTCGGCATACTAGCAGCTCCCAACTCGAACAATTATGTAAGTGTATCACACACACACTCATTGTTAGGGAGATAAACTAGGAAGGTAACTACAGGTGGTGGCAAGACAGCGAGTGAGTGCGCATGCGCTGTCAGCCAACTGTACACAAATCCCACATGCACACATTTGTGTTAGTATCTTAGTACAGTATTAGTATAACCTTTAGATTTTCTTGTATTAGTATTAGTATTTTAGTATAGTAGTTGAAGTGAGGAGTTCTGGGGGACACAGGCATAGATGCACGTGGAATACAAACACATGCACATACCACCTCTCTGAAATCTGATCTGACACACCCTCTCTCCCTCCCTCTCCACCTGCCACCAACAGTCCCCACCCCACCCCCTCAGCACTTCCCACTTTTTCCCCCTCCCACCACTCCCTCTCTCCCCCCCTCACGCTCCCTTCCACTCTCTCACTCACATTCTCGCCTCCCTCCCACTCTCTCGCTCCTATTCTATAAAGTTCTCTCCTCTATCTCTCGCCCTCTCCCTCTCCTTTCTCTCTCCTTCTGTCACTCTCTCTCTCCATACATAAGCTTCCTCTGTGGTAGAATGGGCTACCCAGGAAGAAGGATGACAACAAGGGGCCTGATGGATGAATCTGGGAGGGTAGCATGGGGAAGCAGAGCTCACTAAAAGGGGAAAGAGTGGGAAGGAAGCTATTAGAGATTAGCGCAAAAATGGAGGAAAAGATAGCTGCAGAGTAGAAAGTGGGAACTACAAGCCAAACAGCAGAAGCTAAGATACAGTACTTAGAAGAGAAGCTGCAAACCTGACACAGCAGAGAGAGAAATAACTGTTCAGACATGTCATCAGGAATTTGTGCATCAGACAAAGATAAAGGGACTGTGGGTAAAAAAAGATAACCTGTATGTAAAGGCCATATCAGACTCACGTGGGCCCGAAACAAGGCAGTAGCACATTAACAACATATGAGAGGATGTAGACAATGCAATAGACATGCTAAATGCAGTCTCTCCAACAATATACTGCAGTGGCCGGGACAAATGAGCAGGAAGGACAGACCAAGGAGCATAGGGGCTACAGCCATGAAAGGGACTGAAGGAAGGGACACCCCAATGGAAGGTGCTAATGCAACTCTGACGATGCAAGGAAGTCACAGTGGGAGAATGAAAGGGAGGGTCAATCTTTGTCTACGGGCTCCAGAAAGTCGAAGGGATACCCATGATAAAAGTAACAGGAGGAGGAAGAAAAGATTGAAGGTATCATGACAGCAATAGGTGAAGGAGACATGACCCAGGTGACAAATTTTCGGAGGTTGGGTGATATACAGGGGGAAGAAATCGGCCTCTCAAAGAAATCTTCAAGGCAGAAGTAGCTGAACCATGATCCTGCAGGAGAAAGCACGTCTGAGAGAGAATCAGGTGTACCAGAGTGTGTCCTCGTCGGGACAGAACACAAAAGGAAAGGAGGCCCTTGAAAGAGAGGATCAAAGACGAAAGGAGGAAGAGGAGGAAGTGACAAGGAAGAGGGAGGAAACTAGTCCCAAGTGAAAGGGCAGACACACCCCCAGAAACACACACAGTGGGACTCCAAACACGACAAACCCCAAGGCAACTGTACAATTTAAGCCCACACCCACACATCATTCCTTCTGTCCCCACCCCACCAACACAAACCCCACCCGACAACTACCCCCACCCATAAAACCCCCTTTGGGGACTCTGCCCCTGCCCAAACAAACCTCCCCCCAAATCCCCCAATATCCCCCAGGACCACAGTTTTAGAAACGAAGTTGAAGGTTTGGTACACAAACGTGGATGGAATAACAAATAAATATGAAGAGTGGAATGAAAGAATCGAGAGAAGTCCCCAGACATCATAGCAGTCACAGAAACAAAACTCACTGAGGCAATAACTGATGTAGTCTTCCCACGGGGGTATCAGATCCTGAGGAAAGATAGAAGGAGTAGAGGGAAGAGGGGTGCACTGCTCGTAAGGAACCTTTGGAAATTGAGAAATGGAAGGATGGACATGATTGGGAAAGGGACTATATGTAGGTACAATCCAGTCTGGGGAACATAAGATGCCATTGCGGTGATGTATAACCCACCACAGAACTGTAGGAGGTCAGGAGAGGAATATGAAGAGGACAACAGCAATGGTGGACACACTATGGAGGTGGCAAAAAGGGGCATTCGAGCAGGAGCAAATTTTCTAGTTAGGGCGACTTCAACCACAGGGAGATCGTTGGGAAACCTGGAACCCATGGGGTCCAGAAACATGGAACCAAGATGATGGATGTGGTTCTGAAAACTTGATGCCCAACATGTCAGGGGGCACGACCAAGAGGGGAGAGGCGGACAGCAAGGGTGGACCTTGTGTTCACCCTGAGCAACTCAGACATTGAGGACATAACCATGAGAGGCCCCCGGGAGCCGGGGACCATATGGTTCCTGAGCTTTGAGTACATAGTAGAGTTACAAGTGGAGAAGGAAAAAGGGTTGAAAGGAAAAAGCCAAACTTTAAAAAACGGGCTACACGGGTATGAGGGGCTTCCCCCAGGAGGTTATGGGACAAACTGGAAGGAAATCAAAATGAAATGATGGAAATTTTCGAAAGGGGCAAAGGCGGGAAAAATTTTTCCCAAAGGCAAAAAATTAAAGGGGTCCGGATGGCCCCCCGGGTTTTAAACCCAAAAGGGGCAGGGGGCAAAGGATCCCGGGGTTCAAATGGAAAAAATAAAGGCAAAGGGCCCAAAAAATAAAGAGATTAGTCGGGGGCTAAACAAGTATGCACAGATACGGGGGGGGGCCCCCGCGACAGTCGAAAATGACAACATCGAAAGTAAAAACCCGCCTGAAATGATGCAGCCCCCTTAGGAGGGGCAACGGGGAAAGACCAGGTGACCCCGGCTGGGGAAAAAAGGGTTTTGGGGAAACCCCCAAAAACGACCAAAGGGTATGTAGGGGCCCAAAACAAGGTTTAAGGGGGGTTTTTAAAAGTGGAGGGGGGGAAGGGAAAAACCGGGAAAACAGGACAGGGGGGGGACACCAAAAAGGGGGAAAATCCCAAATGCTGGTGGAAACACACAGCTGAGGAGGGGAAGGGGTTGATCAGGGGCCTTGATACCTAAAAGGCGGGGGGCCCGGCAATATCCCCCTTTTGGGGGGCCTTAAACAGAGATGCTGTGGGGCCACAAACCAAATTTCCACTCCCAAAAGGGGGATACCAGGTAGGGAAAAAAAGGAAAAAATTATTTTTCCCCCTTTTTTAAGAAAGGAGACAGAAAAGGGCACTAAACTATAGACCAGTTATTTTGTATAGTGTGCAAAGTCATGGAAAAATCATCAGAAGGTGGTGGGCACCTGGAATGGCACAGGATTATAAACCGACAGCCAGCAGGATTCAGGGAAAAAGGGGCCCAAAACCTTTTTCCCCCCGGGAGTTTTTGACAAAGTAACAGAGGAAAAAACATGGGGGGGTTTTTGGGTTTTTTTTGCTTTTTCCTTTTGGGCTGCGGGGGAAAGGGCCCTTGGTTCCCCCTTTGGGGTTGGTGCAGAAGCTGGAGGATCAGGCGGGAAAACAGGAAGGGCACTGCAATGGACCCAGAGAATCCTGACGGGGAGGCAACAACGGGAAAAAGGTGCATGATGAGGGATCCGGGGGGGGCCCCCCGATAACGGGGTCCCGCAGGGGGCAGTCCTAGGACCAGTCCCCCTTTTTGGTAATGTGAATGACATGACGGGCGGGAAAAAACTCAGAAGTGTTTTGTTGGGGAAAGTGAAATTGGGGGGAAGAATTAAATCGGATTTTTGGGGGGGGAGGTCTTCAAAGATATCTGGACATTCTGGCACCTGGTTAAAAACTGGCTTCTCGGGTTTAATCCCGCCAAATGCAAAGTCATGAAGATGGGGGGAAGGGGAAAAAAGACCGCAGACAGAATTTCAGGCTAGATGGACAAAGACTGCAAACCTCTTAAAAAAAAAAAGACCTTGGGGTGAGTATAACACCAAGCCGTCTCCGGACAAAGACTCAAACCTTTTTAAAAAAAAGACCTTGGGGTGAGTATAACACCAAGCACGTCTCCCCAAGCACACATCCCAAAAAAACTGGGGGAGCATAGGGGGACTGGCTTCGATACCTTAGTAAGGAATCGTTCAAGACACTGTACACTGTTATGTCAGGCCCATATAAGTATGCAGCACCAGTTTTTGGGAAACCCCCCCCTGGTCAAAAAAGTCGAAATTTGAGAAAGGGGGCAAAAAATTTCGACAAGGTTAGTTCCCGGCTGGGGAAAGTCCCCGGGCGAAAAATTAAGGGGGTTTGGGGCCCCCCAACACTGGGGAAAGGGGGGGTTTGAGGGGGGCATGTCGACATACAAAAAACTCGGGGTTTACAAGGTGAAAAGGGGGCAGGATGTTTTCCCCCGGGGGACACAAGGGGAAAAAAAGGGGGGGAATTGGAAATTGAAAACTCATCTGAGTCAAAGGGGTGTTAGGGAAACATTTCTTCAGCCATGAGTAGTCAGGAAGGGGGAATGTCAGCAAGTATTAGTGGAAGGAGGAACCCTACATAGCTTTAAGGCGAGGTATGATAAAACTCATGGAGCAGGGAAAAAAAAGGGGCCCAGTAGCAGACAGTGAAAGAGGCGGGGCCCGAAGCGAGTCTCGACCCCAAATGAGTACAATTAGGTGGTAAAAAACACCACCATACATACAAACATAAAACCCATATACGGGGGACCCCAGGGGTTTGGAAAAAAACCTCCTGAAGTCTGCTCAAGTGCCATTACCGGAAAAAAATTTCTCCCCCTTAAAGGGGAAAAAAATTTTTTTGGTTAGTCTATTTCAGACCCCCAAAAATACACTTCCAAAAACTTACAAAAAAATTTTACTTACTTAAATTTCCCCCCCTTTCCCGGGGTTAAACCGGGGTCCCCTGTACATTCATACATATAAGCCTTGGTAGTGAAAATTCCCCGTCGCTCTAACCCCTGGACTAAACAGTCCTACAAAAATTTGCACCCGGGGGGGGCTGGGGGTTTTTTCCGTGATCTGAGGACATCGATGGGGGGGGTGCCTCAGAAAAAATTCTACTTCCCCTTTTTTGGGGGCTAGCCTTC
>WNWK01030840.1:0-23182 GCA_009830355.1 Cherax destructor
GGGCTCTTGCAGCACGGTTCTTTAGAACAAAATGCAGGAATCAAGGACTTTACGGTCAGGCATGGGAGCGGGGTTTTTGGTGGGTATAGCAGTTGACAATGGGGACTTTATTGGGGAGGGATGGGAATGGTACGAAAGGGGTTGGTCTCGAGGGGAGGTTTAGTTTAGAGTATGTGTTGATTAGGAGGTACGCATGAGTATGGAGGGGAGGGAGGGTGGGGGTGGGGTTATGGGGCTTTGGAGAATGTATCGGTGACCTTGACGGGGGGGGGGGAGTGAATGGTAGGAAGGTGTCAGGGGCAAGCAATGGGGGTTTGTCTGGCACAGGGGTACCTGGTAAGGGCTGGCATACGTAAATGTATGTGAGGACTTATATATGCATTTAGTTGTATACACCTTATGTTTCACCTATAATAGTTTGGTTATAGTCTGTTTTTTCCCGTTTATTATATATATATACAAAGGAAAAATCATGATTCTGGTTATATGTATTCATGTCATTCCCTCAGTATATTAATCACGTTGTATGTTTCAGTATATATTATTGTTCATATATTATGAATATTAATGGTCAAGGTTAGTACAGACGAAATAATGGCCAATTTGGTTCGACATTTCAAATTTTTCCCAATGTTTTGTGTCAGTCACAATAAGATAGTGAGGTGGTGAGGTGTGGGTTCCAATGTTCACATTAGGTTATAATAATATACATTATTAAAATTATTATATCAAACGTTTCCTCATGATGAATGTAATAATAAATGGTAATGGTAGGTTTCTTTAGGGTAGATGGGATTGTAGGGAGGGGTCAAGTTTTTATGGATTTCCATTGTGTTATTAAATACATAACGTGTTTGTGCTTTTTGGCAGGACCGTACGAGTGCCTAAATATGTAGTTATATATTGTTAAGTCTTATTGTCAGAACGATGCATTGTATGTTTTTCCATAGTTGTGGATGTTTATGCGTTGGTTGTTAGTTTTGTTTTTAGATAACCATATTTTGATATAAGGTGCCATATTGATGTATTTTGTGTATTTCTGTTTACATTAAATATAATAAAAAAAAATGCTCATGATTGTTATGGGAATAGGCATATTTAATGTGCAGATTTCTTTTAGGGTAGGTGAGGGTGAAGGTGGGCGGGTAATTTTTTTATACATGGGGCAGCGATATACCCTGTGTATGATTGGATGGGTATATGGAAGGATTAAGAAAGTTGTGGCTCAAACCCAGAGTACGTGAATTTATGTATAGGTTTTTAATGGGGATCGTTGCATCAAAGGCAATTTTGTTCCGTATGGGGATAGGGGAGGGAGGGCTGTGTGATAGATGCAGGGAGGAGGATACAGCGTATCATGTGGTGTATTTTGTCCTTTATTGAAAGTTGTGCGTGAATAGTTTGGGAAGGTGTTACAGGGGTGGGGGAGAGGGCTTTCAACATTACGGGCCTTGAGCTTTGATGTGGGAGGGTGGAGGGGAGGTGAGACGGGCGGTCTTGCACCAAGTGGCAGACTACTTGTATGTGTTCATTCGCTGCCCAGCCTTGCGGAGTGCGGGTGTCTTGTTTCTGGTCCCTAGCGGTGAGGTTGAGAACTGGTAGTTTCATCAACATGGTGGAGCGCTACAGACGACGTGTCAATACTGTCTGTATTGAAGTGTTGCAGGCATTTACCCAAGCACGAATGTTCTCCTCCCAGCTATTTGAGGGATTCTTTAGGGATTCCATTGAAAATTATTTGGAATATCTCAACGGTTCGCGAGGATTTTTGTCAAGTTTGCAGTGGCCAGCGCATATGAGCGAAAGTGGTTGACACGTATCAGGAGAAGAGGATTGCCGTCAACACGGGATTAGAGGCGGCCGAGATGTGTCACGGTACTACACTTATATACGAGTCAAACGTGCCGTTCAAGCGTTGGAGTTTGATGTGCGAAAGCTCTTCAGTCAATTTGGACGTCCATGGCCAAGTGGGCGGTGGGCACAGGGGACTTATGCCGGGCGCAAGAGGTTCATTTCTTTAAAATGACGCTCAAACGTCAGATACCTTCATCGTCCATGATGGAGGAGTTCCGGCAGCAGGTCATGTGACTTCAGGCCAAGTTCGAACTGTCAGCCTGTGGGATTACCTGGACATGTGACGGCGGCATGTGATCCGGATGGGCCAACAGAGACATGGAGCTGCTGATGGTATGAGAAGGATGAAGTGGTGGTCGTGGATGCTATGGATGAGTCGCCCGAGAATATGAGCATGGTGCCAAGTGGACAATGGAGTGACATTGTTGATAAGGAGATGAGCGTGTACTAACGTTGTCACAGGTGACCCAGGATGGCGAGACAGCGGAGACGGAGGAAGGGCTCTGCCGGAAAGGTGTGAACTTGGTTTTGTCTGAGCTGCTTTTGGAGGATTTTCCACTGTTGTTGGACAGTCCTGTGTGTGAGGGCACACAGCATGGTGTGGAGGACTTAGGATCAGAGGTGAGGAGGGGCGAAGTGAGCGAGTGTGATGGGCGTCTCCAGAGAGTGGCCTGGCCTTCAGGTCCAGGAGGTTGGTGTAGAAGTGCACAGGGAAGAGGTTGTGAGACTATGGAGGCTACAGGGGACTCAGGAAAAGGCCTAGTGGTCTAGTTGAGGACGATGTCCAACCCTGGGCAACAGGTGTGCAAGAAGGCCTGGGTGGAGGTGGCAAAAGGAGGGGGAGTGTCAAGGGTAGAGAGGGATGAGGGACAGGAAAGCAGACAGGCAAGTACTGGGAGTGTCAGTAGAGGAAGAGAGCATTAGTAAGGGAAAGTCGGTAGTGACGAGGAAGTTGAAAAGTAGAGGAAAGCCCACTGCGTTCTTTTCAGGTGTTTAACGATGAATGTAAATGGCCTCCGGCGGAGGTCAAACGTAAATGGGTAGAGGTGACATTAAGACGTTTAAAATGTGGATGTGTGTATATTGCCAAGAGCATAATTATAGGATGGGGAGAGATTTGACGTTAAGTGGATTTACAGTTTATGCGGGTAAGTCGGGTAGTTTCAAGGGAGGGTGGCTATAGGTATACGTGTGACCAGTCCCTTTCGGTTGTTGGCTTGGGAAGAGGGGGTGGGAGGGTGGTAAGGGTTGAGGGTTTATGGGGGAATGTCAGAGGTGTATAGTGGAGTTTATATGCCGGCTATAAGTTGTAGAAAAACTAAGGAAGAATTTGTGAGAGAGGAGTTGATATATTTCTTGTGGGTTGCCGGTTGTGACTATTGTCGCAGGGGATTGGAATTGTGTGATTAGGAAGAGGATGTGGAACCGAGAGGCGGGGTGTGAGTTGGGGTTTTTGCGTGATGTTTTGGGTGCGGCAGGAGTCAGAATGGGTAGGGCGGTGGGTGGCATATAGAACATACGTTCATACTTTAGGGGCTATGCTGCAAGACTCGATCGTGTGTATGTGTCGAGGGATGTTAAGTGGAAGGCGGGATTGCGTTGATGTTGGGTTTCCGATCACAGGGTGTGTTGGCAGTGTTGGGATGGGGGGGAGCTGTTAGAACGTATGCTAGTTATTGGAAGCTTAACGTGGGCTTATTGCAGGGGAACAGTGTAGGAGGAGTTTTGAGGAGTGGTGGAGGGATGTGGAATGATGGGAAGGACCGGGAAGATGTGGTGGGTTGGTGGAATGGAGGGCGAAAGTGGGTATTCAGGATTTTTATAAACGTAAAGGTAGAGAGCAGGCGCGAATGCGTTATGGCTTGCAGAGGTATTTGGAGGGGCAGTTGCAGGATTTTTATGTGGGGGCGGGTTACTCGCTGGAGGACATAGAGGTTTTGAGGGGCCAGTTGAAGGATATACAGAATGAGAGATTCCAGGCTATCAGAGTGAGGGCAGGTATTGAGGATGTGCTACGGGGGACAAACCGTCTTTGACTGTCTTGCGTTTTTTTCGGAAGAGGAGGCAGTATGACGATGACGTCATTGAAGGTACACGAGGAGTTGGTGGGTATATGGAGGGACAGGTACTGAGGTCGACAGAGGGGTATGGCGGGTTTGTGGATGTTTGGTTTCAGCGGTATCTAGACCGTAGGTTGGAGGAGGTGAGGCAAAAGAGGAAGTTTTGGAGGGTATAAGGTAGGGATTAGTGAGGGGGAGAGGAAAGGGATGGGGGGTAGTATAACTGAGAGGAAGTGTGGTTCGCAGTGAAGGGATGCAGATGGGTAAAGCGCCGAGTCGATGGATTACCTAGTGATTTTTATGTTCAACATTGGGGAGTGTTGAAGAATTTTGAAAGTTTTCAATCGTTTGAAGGAAGATGGTATATGGGGAGGATCAGCGCACTGGAGTTGTGGTTTTAGTGCCTAAGGGAAAGTGGTGGAAACGATTAGGGATTACAGAGCTATAACACTTTTATGTGCAGATTACAAAATCTTTGCACGATTTTGGGTAATAGGGTTAAAAAGGTTTTGGATTCCTATCATAGAACGTGGTCAGTATGGGATACCGGGAGGTGTATGGGGAATGGGCATGGTAGGATTAGGTCATTCATCGAGGGTCGAAGGGGGGTTAGGGTTTGATTGGTGGAACAGGCTTATGACAGTGTGGATAGGAATATGTTATTTGACATTCTTCGTAAGCAGGGTTTTGGGAATGAAGTAGTGGGTTGGGTGCAAACGTTGTATGAGGGGGCTTTGTGCGGGTTCAATTGAATGGAAGGGTTGGAAACGTGGTGGACATGAAGCCGGGGTTTGCGACAGGGGTGCCCTTTATCGCAAATTCTGTTTGCATGCTTACAGGATCCTTTTTATAGGTTAGTATCGAAGGGGTAGGGAGGAGGGTCAGGTACCTGGTTGTGCATCTGGAATAGTGGGTTATGTTGATGACACAACAATTCTCGTAGGTGGGTGGGAGGGTTAGATGCTATAGGGAGGATTATAAGTGTTTTTGGGGCAGCTACAGGGATGCGGATTAACAGGGTGAAATCTAAATTGTTAGAGGTGGGGACGTGGGTGGGCAGGGACTTGGGGAATAGGATGGTTGGCATGTTGTTGAGTGCTTGAAAATTTGTGGGATAATTTATTGTAATGATGCGAGTAGGGCGAGGGTTGAAAATTCTTCTAAGGTGGTAACGCGACAATCGCCAATGAGTGGATGGAGACCGGGAGATGTGACGTTAATGCAGAGGGTTATGGTAGTGAATGTTTTACTGTATAGTAAACTGTGGCATGTGGCAGGTTATACCCACTCGTGGGGAGAGATGTTGAATTATTACAGCGGAATGTTGCGGATATATATGGGGTTTTGGTAGACATTGGCTTAATAGAGGAGTTGTCATGACGCCGGTTAGTAAGGAGGTTTGGGGTTGATACCCTTACATAGGAGGCTTATAGGAATATATGTAAAGCAGAGATATGTGGAGGAGGGAGGGGTGGGGGTAAGCGGGTGGGAGTGGTCATGCTGAGGTACGGAGGTGGTGGAGTGGACGTGACCTGAGTTTATGGAGGCAATGTTGAGAGTTTTACTAGTTGTCAGAGAGCCAAGGGGTTTTCGGGTGGGGGTTTGGACAAGCTTGGGGAGGCGGGGTATAGTGCAAGGGGTAGCAGAGTACCCAAAGTATAATGGCGGGCGACTGGGTAGGTTTCCGGAAGTTGAGCTGAGGGCGAGGGTTAGGAGACGGTTTTCGATTCTACATGGAATCTTGGCTTCAAAGCGCAATTGTTTTTAATGGGTTTAGCGAGTGAGGTACTTGTTTGAGATGTGGGCTTTTGGATACGTCGTACCATGCGGTGTATTTTTGTGAAGATTTAGGCGGGGTACAGGAATGGTTTGGACGAGTCATGAGGAGTGTAGGTGGGTGTGGGCTTTCGATGTTAGGGGCTTTAAGCCTGGATATTGGTGGGTTTGAGGAAAATGTACGTAGAAGTTTAATGTACCTGGTGGTTGATTTCATATATGTGTCGTGGGGTATGCGCGAGGTAGTGGGTGGGAGGCGGGTTCGTGCCTTGGCGGCACATTTTTACAGGACGAAATGTAGGAATCAGGGTTTGTATGGGAGAACTTGGGTTGAAGCTTTCTCAGAGGGTTATAGAACGATGACGGTGGTGTCCCTTTTAAGGTTTTGGGGATGACGTAGGAACCATTCGAGGGGGACTGGTCGAGTGGGGGAGGGGAGTTGGGTATATCCGGAAGGGGTTGACTAGGGTATAGTATGGTTGATTGATGTGTGGTTGGATAGGCGTGGGTATACAGGGTTGAAGCTAGGATGGGTTGGGACGGGGTGGTATCGTGGGTGTCCGATTTTTGGACGTTTCGGGGATGGGGTTGTAGGTAAATGTTCAGGTGTGTGTTGACTCAGACTTGGAGTGATGTTGGTTGGGGGGAGGGTCATAGGGGTCATGGACGCATGGGGTTTTCCTGTAGGATGTAGTAGTGTAATCTAAAGTTAAAGTAGTAGGGTTTGTCGGTGGTGATGAGCTGGCGTTTTGCATTTATGTGGCAGGTTGGAGGTTAGGAGGTATTAGGTGTTAAACAACCGACAGTGTGCAGGTGTGCTTGGGTGAAGTTGTCCCAGGTATCTGTGGCAATTCATGTAGGATAAAGTTGATGTTTTGCTATGTTTGTCTTAAGTTTAACGTTTTTAGTATTGTATTCTGTATGTGTTCCCTAACTTTTGTTTGAATTATACAGAAGCAGCTTCTGCATATTTTTGGTTTTCTAGTGTTTGTATATGTATGCAACACAAATGTGTTTTGTGTGGTCTTATTATCCGGTGTGGGAATGTGACGTTGTGTTGTAGACAGTGTTGTCTACGGTAGTGATGGCTTGATGTTAATGTATTTCTTATTTAAGATGATGTTGTGGTGTGACCCTTGTTTCGGGGGTCAGTTGTTTTTGTGTTATTGTGTAACACCTGTTTTATAGGCAGAAAGTTTAAGGTTTTATTTTATTTCATGCCTATGTACTGCGTTTTTGTGGTAGGGAAGAAGTAAAATATGTAACCAGCGGTTAAATTTTGTGGTGTTTTTGAGACAATGTATGTTCAGTTTCATTGACAGTGTGTTATGTTATTGTATATAAAAACTTAGCTAGGATGGGTAGTAGGATGGACATTTTTGTTTGTGCTTTTGGCACGGGTTCTTATTATAGGATATATAGACTGATGTGTTTATTCCTGTTCTGTTTGCTTGTTTTTGTTTATATGAGCCTGATTATTTTGGGCATTTATTGGATTGTTATGTATATATGTGTTTCTAATAAAATAAAAAAAAAAAAAAAAAAAAAACTTGTATGTGTCATGGGGAATGAGGGGGGTGTCGGGGGAGTGTAGAGTTAAGGCTTTGGCTGCTGTGTTTTATAGGACAAAATGTAGAAATAGGGATCTTTATGATCGGAGGTGGGATTCAGTTTTTTCTGTGGGTTATAGGGAGTTGGCGGTGGGTAGTTTACTAGAGCTGTGAGGGAGGGTTTAAAAGGACTGGCCGGCGACAGGGAGGGTATACATGGTGGGAAGGACGTATGAATGAAGGGAGGGGTGGGTGGGTGACGGTGGACTCATCGGGCATATGACACATGACTGGAATGCGCGATGTGTGTGGTATGACGGGAGACGGGGTGGGAGGGAACCCCTATGGAGCAAAGGTGTCAGGGGTAACCATAGTGGCTTTTCCTCATAACCTACTGGACTGTTGATGTATAGTTATATGTGTAGAAAGTTACCTTTAAGCTGTGCTTATATAGGGTTCTTATTTTTTTCACATACTTGGGTATGAACCGTTTTCCAACATGTTGTATGTAACTTAAGGTTTCCTGAGATGGGTTTCTCATGTTCCATTTTGTGCCTTACTGTTGTGGACGGCAGTTTTGGGTAGATTTTGTGTTGTAAACTGTCTACCTTTGTTAATTGTGTTTGTGTAAATATTAATTTGCTCATTGTGCAGGCTGATCTATCCTTATATACTTAATCTACTTTTTCGGAATGACATCATTCCTTTACCTGTGTTTTTATATTGTATAAAAAAGTTTTCAGTTTTGGAGATGAGTCATATGTTGTGTGCTATTACGTTATTATACACTGGTGAATATGTATGTTTTTGCTTACTGTGTAACTTAATTATTGATGTTAATGATCAACAGTGTGTGTAGTTTTGTAGGGGTTGGCGCTGTTAGTATAATTATTATATTGTTACAATTGATGTGTTTATATTGTCTTCTAATTTTGTAATGTAATAAAGTTTCATTGGGTCGTTGTCTGTACTTTACAGACGTGTGAATTAAGCACTTGGGGGATGACTATATTTAGTATATTTTGTTATACTGTCATTTACGTCATTTAGTGGCTGTTTGTGATTTATGTCCTTCGGGATTATGTACATACGGTTATTATTTTTTCCTGTTCTGGTTTTGTGCATTGTTTTTATGCTTTGTATGTTTTCTTAAGTAGGAAAATTTTGTTAACCTTTGTTGTTGTTTTGCCAAGCACAGTTAGTGCTTGTATTTTAAGTTATCACTCTGTCTTCTGTTTCTGTATTGTCATGTGTTTTGTAATTGTTTTTTCAATAAAATATAATTTTTTTTTTTTTTTTAATTCTCGATTATGATGTTAAATAAATTACGTGTTGTTCTTACTATAACAAAGGCGATTATCCAATTTCTATGACCCCACACAAAATAAATGTTAATCATAAGACATATGAAGACAAAATGCATTATACCTAAACCACTAAATCATGTACACTTATACCATAACAATCTATAATGCAAAACACTACTCAATCGACATCCTTCCTATACTCATCCTAGTATTATCACCAAGGGATATTTTAACCCGACAGCCCCATCATGACGATAGGGGACAGAGTGTAGGTGGTGTTAAGAGTGGTGGTGGTTACTCTGGCTCCTAACGTCATGATGGGGCTGTCGGGTTAAAATATCCCTTGGTGTTAATACTAGGATGAGTATAGGAAGGATGTTGATTAGAGTAGTGTTTTGCATTATAGATTGTTATGGTATGAGGTACATGATTTAGTGTTTAGGTATAATGCATTTTGTCTTCATATGTCTTATGATACATTTATTTTGTGTGGGGCTCAAAATGATAATCGCTGTTATAGTGTTCTTAGATATTGGTAAACATGATATGGTGTTGGTGGACGTGATTTTTGTGTGAATGTTTAAAAAATGGGTGTTTTTTTGTGATCTTAGTGGAATTGGGATGAGTGAATATAGAAAATGGTGATCATCATTGTTATAGTGTTTTGTGGGAATGTGTAAATGGGTGTTAATGTGGTATAAAAATGAGAGTGTTAGTGGGATATAAAATGCGTGTTAGCGGTGTTGAGGTGTGTGATCTTAGATATTAGTAAATATGATATGGATTTGGTAGTTGTGATTTTGTGTGAATATTTATAAAAATGAGTGTTTTCTGTGATCTTAGTGGTGGGGTCATAGAATTTGGTAATCGTCTTGGTTATAGTGTTCATAGATATTATAGGTACAACAGGTTGAAACAAAGGTAGGTTGGGTGTGACGTCACTGTCCCGCCAAGTAAACATAGGTGGGAGTGTGACGTCACGGAGGTGCCCCTATCTGTGAAGTCGCCGGTCTTGGGGTGTGACGTCATGTGTTGGTGAGTGTACTTAGATATTGACAAATATGGTACAGAGTTGGTGGTCGAATTTTTTTTATGAGAATGTTTATAAAAATGAGTGTTTTTTGTGATCTTTAAGATTTTGGAAGACATCTTATGGATTTTTTTGTTGTTGTTCTGAGGAAATGTGTGTAAAAATGTGAGTGCGTTCTGTGATCATAGTATTAGTGATCTTGGTTATAATGTTTTGAGGGAGGTGGATGTGTATGTCTTAGTTATTTGTGATTTTAGTGTTTTTGATATGAGTGATTTCTATGATCATAGTGGTTTTGTAGATGAGTATGTAGTTTGGTTGATGAGGTGAAATTTCAGTTGATGAAATGTGTGTGTGATTGAGAATGTAATTTGGCGGGTGAGTTACAAATGTCAAATGTTATTTGGGAGTAATCAATGGAGTTTTTTTATAGTATTCAGTGTCGTTTTGGCAGTATTCAATGTCGTTTTGGCAGTATTCAATGTCGTTTTGGCAGTATTCAATGTTTTTTTTTGCTAGTAATCAATGATGCATGAGTGTTTTTGGAGGTGTTCCAATGTAATTTTGGAAATGTTCTAATGTAATTTGGAAGTGATCATAGAATTTGTTAATCACTTTGGTTATAATGTTTTGTGGGGATGTGTATAAAAATTGAGTGTGTTATGTGAATTAGTGGTTTTGAGATGAGTGATCATAAAAATGATTTGAGGGAATGTTTGATGGTGTTTTGAGACTAATCAATGGTGATTTGGGTGAATTCAATGGTGTTTTGGGGGGTATTCAAACGATGTTTGAGAGTGTTTTTGGAGGTGTTCAATGGTGTTTTTGGAGGTACCTAATGTTTTGGGAGTATACAAAGCTGTTTTTTGGGGGTATTGAAAGGTGATTTGGTGGTGATCAAATGATGTGCAAGAGTGTTTTGAATGTGTTCAAATGATGTATTTGTGTGTTTTGAAGGTTAGTTAGGATACGTTAGTTTGGTTAAATGATATTTGGGTTAGATTAGCTGATGATAGGTTGGGTTATGTTAGGTTACTTAAATGTTATTTGGAAGAAATCGAGATGTTTTTGAAAGTAATCAGTGGTGTTTTTGGGGGGGGATGTTTTTGAAGGTGTTCAAATGTTGTATGAGAGTATTTTGAAGGTTAAGTTAGGTTAGGTTAGATGTTATTTGGGTTAGGTTAGGTTAAGTGTTGTTAGGTTGGGTTAGGATTGGTTAGGTAAAAATGTTATATGTTGTTATGGTATTTTTCAAATGGTGTTTTGGGAGTATACAAAGGTGTTTGATAGTGTTTTCTGGGTTAGGTTAGGTTAGGTGTTGTTAGGTTGGGTTAGGTTAGGATAGGTTATGTAAAAATGTTATATGTTGTTATGGTATTATTCAAATGGTATTTTGGGAGTATACAAAGGTGTTTGATAGTGTTTCCAGGGTTAGGTT
This sequence comes from Cherax destructor, assembly GCA_009830355.1. Classification (NCBI taxonomy): domain Eukaryota; kingdom Metazoa; phylum Arthropoda; class Malacostraca; order Decapoda; family Parastacidae; genus Cherax; species Cherax destructor. Next base: position 11,016 of record WNWK01030840.1, read on the forward strand.
AAGTTAGGTGTTGTTAGGTTGGGTTAGGTTAGGATAGTTTAGGTTAGGTTAAGTTAGGTGTTGTTAGGTTGGGTTAGGTTAGGATAGGTTAGTTAGGTTAGATTAAGTTAGGTGTTGTTAGGTTAGGTTAGATTAGTTTAGGTTAGGTTAGGTTAAATATTATTTGGGTGAAATCGAGATGTTTTTTAAAGTATTCAGTAGTGATTTTGGGAGTATTCAATAGTGATTTTTTTTTTTTTTGGGGGAGTGTTTTTGAAGGTGTTCAAATGTTGTATTAGAGTAATTTGAAGGTTAAGTTAGGTTAGGTTAGGTTAGATGATATTTAGGTTAGGTTAGGTGTTGTTAGGTTAGGATAGTTTAGGTAAGGTTAGGTGTTGTTAGGTTGGGTTAGGTTAGGTTAGGATAGGATAGGTTAGTTAGGTTAGGTTAGGTTAGTTAGGTGTTGCTAGGTTGGGTAAGGTTAGGATAGGTGAGTGTGTTTTGAAGGTTAAGTTAGATTAGTTTAGGATAGGATAGGTTAGGTTAGGTTAGGATAGGTTAGTTTAGGATAGTTAGGTTAGGTTAGTTAGGATAGATTAGGTTAGTTTAGGTTAGGTTATGTTTTGGTGATATTCAGAGCTGTTTTGGTAGTATTAGAGTGTTTTGATGGTGTTCAATGGTGTTTTGGGTGCATTCAATATCGTTTTTTATTGTATTCAGTGATGTTTTAGTGATATTCAGAGGTGTTTTGGTAGTATTAGAGTGTTTTGAAGGTGATCAAATGATGTACTAGTGTTTTGGTGGTGTTCAATGGTGTTTTGTGTTTTTGAGAGTGTGTTTTATGTTAGGTTTACGTTCATGTATTTTTGTGATCATGTTATATCTGAGTTGGAGGTGAGTAGTGATCTTGGTTAGAGTGTTTTGAGGGAATGTTTTGAGGGAAAGTTTGATGGTGTTTTGGGAGTATTCAATAGTGATTTTGAGTGATTTGAGGAAATTTTTGTAAAAATGTGATTATGTTATGTATTAGTTGGGTGTGTTCATGATATGTCTTAGTTGGTGGTGACTGTGTTAGTTTTGGCAATGTGTCATGTCTTAGTTTGTGATGTCTTAGTTTTTGGTAATGTTCCATGACTGAGTTCGAGGGTGTATGTCTATGTTAGTTTTGGTAATGTGTCATGTTTTAGTTGGAGGTGTATGTTTTATGTCTTAGTTGGTGGTGACTGTGTTTGTTTTTGGTAATGTTCCATGACTTAGTTGGAGGGTGTATGTCTGTGTTAGTTTTGGCAATGTGTCATGTTTTAGTTGGAGGTGTATGTCTTATGTCTTAGTTGGAAGTGTATATCATAGTTGTGATTATGTTATGTATAGGTTTGTTGATGTTTCATGTGTTAGTTGAAGGTGTTCAAATGATGTATGAGAGTGTTTTGAAGGTTAGGTTAGGTTAAAATGCTATTTGGTTTAGGTTAGGTGTTGTTAGGTTGGGTTGGGATAGGTTAAATGTTGTTAGGTTGGGTTAGGATATGTTAGTTAGGTTAGGTTATTTGGGTTAATAGGTTTGTTGATGTCTCATGTGTTAGTTGAAGGTGTTCAAATGATGCATGAGAATGATTTGAAGTTAAAGTTAGGTTAGGTTAAATGTTATTTGTGGTGTTTGATAGTGTTTTTGAAAGTTAAGTTGTTAGGGTAGATGTTATTTTTTGGTTAGGTTAGATGTTGTTTGGTTGGGTTAGGTAAAAATGTTATATGTTATGGTATTATTCAAATGGTGTTTTGGGAGTATACAAAGGTGTTTTGATAGTATTCAATGATGTTTTGAGGGTAGTCAAATGATGTATGAGTGTGTTTTGATGATCTTAGTGGGAGATGTTAAGGCTTGATGATGTGAGAATATTTCTTAACAGTTATTGAGAAAAGTATATATATGTGTGTCCTGTTTTTGTCTATATTATTGAGACGAGGAGGTTGGTTGGTGGTAGTAAGGTCGCAGAGTGACCTCACACCTCCTCGCTAGCAGCTGTCTCGAGATGCAGGTGTGTGTGTGTGTGTGTGTGTGTGTGTGTTTGTGTGTGTGAGCGTAAATTTTAATGAAATTAAAGGTATTGTGAATATTTTAAAAGAAAAATATAGAGTTGGTAATGTGAAACATGGTGCGATACATAGGAGCACCCCCTTTAGGTCACATCAACAGATTGAAACAAGTATCTTTCCCTTATAACATTGAATGAATTAAAAGTGTGTGACGTCACGGTGACCCAGGTGTAGTGCAGGTAGAGTTGCCGAAAAGTGTTTCTTGACAACTCTTTTACTAAAAACATGATTTAATAGTAAACATGATTAGAAAGAGTTGTATTTAGTTAATCACATTAGGGAAAATTAATATTCAGACGGTGTAGGGGGAGTGATAGTTATGGGGAGATGGTGTAGGGGGGAGTAATAGTTGTGGGAAGATGGTGTAGGGGAGTAATAGTTGTAGGGAGATGGTGTATGGGGAGTGTTAGTTGTGGGGAGATGGAGTAAGGGGGAGTGATAGTTGTGGGTAATGGGATGGAGTGTACTCACCTAATTGTGGTTGTAGGGGTCGAGTCTCAGCTCCTGGCCCCTGGTGTGTGTGTGTGTAGCGAGGTAGAGAGAGAGATGAGGTATGTTGGTGGTAGTGAGGTCATACACTATAGTTCTTTTAAATTATCGATAACTTCCCCTTATTAAGTTAAAAGAATAAAAATGAATGACCTCACACCTCCTTTCTGCCGTCTGCAGATACAAGTGATCTGGTCGGAAGATATCTGCTCAATCCTGTTGGCGACCCCGTGACGTCATGAGCGAGTTGCCAAGAGTTGCCACAAAAATATAATTATTTATTTTACCATAAATAAGGTTTATTATCAATGTATGACTAATCATAATAATTGAAATATATATGATGGAAATAATATATATGCTTTTGAAGAAGATTCATATAATGAAATATTAAAAATGTTATTCAATGAGTGATCTTATGTCGAATTTAGAAAATGAGTAATTGGCAACTTAAATCGAGGATTATAGAAAGGGTTCCTGAGATTATAATCATTTCAGTGTCGTCTTTCGTCGTAGCATCAAGTTCATCTGGTGAATTTCTCAAGAAGTTGAATATAGGTGTGTAATGGGAGTATTGGTATGTTTTAGTTATGTTGTGGGATATGAGTGAATGTAGAGCAAAGTGTTGAAAATTTGTTATCCTGTGTTAAGTGTCGTTGGGTTGTAAGGAGTGTGAGGTGGTTTGTACATGGTAGAATAGTGAATTTGTGACTTTGTGGGATATGAGTGAAAAATTGTGTGAATAATTAACAAAACTGAAAGTGTATGTAGAGCAAAGTGTTGAAAATTTGTGTTATCCTGGGTTAAGTATCCATGTGTGAGTGAGTGAGGTGAAGGGGGAGAGTGAGATGCAGGGGAGGTTCAGTTAAGGAGTGTGAGTATTCACTTGTAAGTCTATAAGTACGTAAAAGGTGAAATATGTACAGTAAAGATTAAAAAGAGAGGCTTGTCAGCCTTTGATGATAAATTATCCTACATTTAATAACAGGAAGTTACCTATCTTTTACCATACCCCATAGGGGTTACCATATTACCTGAAAACATGGAAAATTTTATATTTTTATATTTGTATATGTATTAATAAATAAAATGATGAAAAAGTATTGTGTATTAGTGTTATCCTGTTGTACTCTCCTCATGTTTAAGCTTGTTGGATTTAGCTCATTTAACTTAGAGAGGAAATAAAATTAACTTCTTGTTGGTTAGTGAAGTCACGGGTGAACATCACGTGACGTCACACACTTTTAATTCTTTTAACTTAATAAGGGTAAGATACTTGATTGAACTTGTACTTAAAGAGAGGAAATACTGTAGGGGGGATCTTTAGTTCAATTTATTTAGAGAGGAAATAATATTACCCATAAGGGTTACAATATATCTTACCCTCCATAGGGGTAAAGTAAAAAAGATAAAACTCAAAATTCGAAAAAATAAAATTTGAAAAAAAAAAACAATTAAAAAAAAAAAAAAAAAAAACATTTTAAGTCGAAAAAAAAAATCGAAAAAAAAATAATTGAAAAAAAAATTTGAAAAATTAAATTTTGAAAAAAAAAAAAAATGAACATCAGGGGAGGGTTCCGTGCGTGCGCACGGCGGCCATCTTGCGGCGCTCTGGCATAAAGTCTACTACTGACTACTGTGCTTAATACTGCGAGGACTGTGCTTAATACTGGAGTACTGCACTTAATACTGCGAGTACTGCTCTTAATACTTCGAGAACTGCGCTTAATACTGTGAGAGTACTGCGCCTAATACTGTGAGTACTGTGGTTAATACTGTGAGTACTGTGCTTAATACTGTGAGAGTACTGTGCTTAATACGGTGAGTACTGCACTTAATACTGTGAGTACTCTGGTTAATACTGTGAGTACTGCACTTAATACTTAATACTGCGAGTACTGCTCTTAATACTGCGAGTACTGTGCTTAATACTGCGAGTACTGCGCTTAATACTGTGAGTACTGCACTTAATACTGCGAATACTGCTCTTAATACTGCGAGAACTGCACTTAATTCTGTGAGAGTACTGCGCCTAATACTGTGAGTACTGCGGTTAATACTGTGAGTACTGTGCTTAATACTGTGAGTACTGCGCTTAATACCATACACTTGACTGCTGGTAGTGCAGTTGCACCATGGACGATGCCAGGCACAACAGACGAATTGATCACCCGGCATTCAACCATTCCCAGAACCAGCCTACACGAATTTCTGGTTGCAAATTTTTTATTTATTTTGTTACAGAGCGTCACAACCTGTACACGTCTTAAGTCCTGCGCTTAATACTTAGTACTCACAGTATTTGGCACAGTACTCTCACAGTATTAAGCGCAGTTCTCGAAGTATTAAGAGCAGTACTCGCAGTATTACGTGCAGTATTAAGTGTGAGTTGGTCCTGACTAGCTTGTGCTACTAGGTCAGATGCCGTGCTCCTTCCTTAAGTGAATGTAACCTGACCTGGCTGGGTCGGGGCATTGGCTTAAGCCGGTGGGAGACTTGGACCTGCCTCGCATGGGCCAGTAGGCCTGCTGCAGTGTTCCTTCTTTCTTATGTTCTTATGTTCTTATGTTCTTAATGCTGTGCTAGATGCATCTGAACGAAGGTGTTCCAACGGTGTGTCAGAACGAACGAAGGTGTTCCAACGGTGTGTCAGAACGAACGAAGGTGTTCCAACGGTGTGTCAGAACGAACGAAGGTGTTCCAACGGTGTGTCAGAACGAACGAAGGTGTTCCAAGTGTGTCAGAAGAACGAAGGTGTTCCAACGGTGTGTCAGAATGAACGAAGGTGTTCCAACGGTGTGTCAGAATGAACGAAGGTGTTCCAACGGTGTGTCAGAACGAACGAAGGTGTTCCAACGGTGTGTCAGAACGAACGAAGGTGTTCCAACGGTGTGTCAGAATGAACGAAGGTGTTCCAATGGTGTGTCAGAATGAACGAAGGTGTTCCAACGGTGTGTCAGAATGAACGAAGGTGCTCCAACGGTGTGTCAGAATGAACGAAGGTGTTCCAACGGTGTGTCAGAATGAACGAAGGTGTTCCAACGGTGTGTCAGAACGAACGAAGGTGTTCCAACGGTGTGTCAGAATGAACGAAGGTGTTCCAACGGTGTGTCAGAATGAACGAAGGTGTTCCAACGGTGTGTCAGAATGAACGAAGGTGTTCCAACGGTGTGTCAGAACGAACGAAGGTGTTCCAACGGTGTGTCAGAATGAACGAAGGTGTTCCAACGGTGTGTCAGAATGAACGAAGGTGTTCCAACGGTGTGTCAGAACGAACGAAGGTGTTCCAACGGTGTGTCAGAACGAACGAAGGTGTTCCAACGGTGTGTCAGAATGAACGAAGGTGTTCCAACGGTGTGTTAGAACGAACGAAGGTATTCCAACGGTGTGTCAGAACGAACGAAGGTGTTCCAACGGTGTGTCAGAATGAACGAAGGTGTTCCAACGGTGTGTCAGAACGAACGAAGGTGTTCCAACGGTGTGTCAGAATGAACGAAGGTGTTCCAACGGTGTGTCAGAACGAACGAAGGTGTTCCAACGGTGTGTCAGAACGAACGAAGGTGTTCCAACGGTGTGTCAGAACGAACGAAGGTGTTCTAAAGGTGTGTCAGAACGAATGAGGGTGTTCCAAAGATGTGTCAGAACGAACGAAGGTGTTCCAACGATGTGTCTGAACGAACGAAGGTGTTCCAACGGTGTGTCAGAACGAACGAAGGTGTTCCAAAGGTGTGTCAGAACGAACGAAGGTGTTCCAAAGGTGTGTCAGAACGAACGAAGGTGTTCCAAAGGTGTGTCAGAACGAACGAAGGTGTTCCAACGGTGTGTCTGAACGAACGAAGGTGTTCCAACAGTGTGTCTGAACGAACGAAGGTGTTCCAACGGTGTGTCTGAACGAACGAATGTTCTTTAGTAGTATTTTAAGGATTTTCTGAGAGACAAAATATGATATCAAATATAATGTGTACAAACTTATGAAAAAAGGTGACAGTTCCTAGAAAACTATTGACAAGTTTCTCGGTGTGAGGAAACTTACGTAACAAAGAAGATAAGTTCCTGTTAGTAATTATGAACTCCAGATATTATATTTACAAAAAAAGTGACTTGTTGAATTCCGTTGAGGAAATTGTTGATGGTACGATAAAGAGTTAAATAAATGTTCAAGAACATTTTATCTCCTTTAAAAAATAAACTTTTCTTTAAAGAAAATAATAATAAATGGACTAAGCAAAGCTAAATATTAAACAAAAATAACACTATAACCTGAGAAGGTTTATGAGGACGTATATGTCAATATGACAATATAATAAATTTAGCTGGAGTGACAAGAGTGTTTGGAAGTGACGGGAAGACTAATTGATGAGTTACGAAGGTTGACCAGGAGGTGGAGAAGGCAAGGCCACTCAGATGTCTCCTTGATGCAGGCACTTCACCGGCGGTCAGCTGATGAGTTACAAGAAGGGTGTTAGATGCCTTCGTGAAATCTGAACAGCTCCGAAGAGTTAAGTCCAGATTCCATACCTAGGCATGAAGCCATGTATCTGACAGTCGTCGAAGAATTTGTAGCTTTTTTAAACTGTATGTCAGTGTCAGAGATACATATGAAGCTACATTGTTAACAGGCAGGACAACATATAAGGTTTTCATTGTAATGTCGACGTGAAAAGGGAAGTGCAGTAGTTTGAAAGCTTGTGTAATGAATTCATATTCCTCTTCAAGGAACTGTGGGCTGCATATCCTATACAACCTTAGAAAGAATCCTATCACGACTCGTCTTATCGTGATGGGAATAAAACTGAAGTCGTTTTAGTAAGAAGAAGTTTACTTTGAATAGCAGTTTATCACTGCCAGCCTGGAGTAATACGTCTAGAAATGGCAGTTTGTTGTCTTCCTCTTCTTCAAGTATTGACGGTGTTTATTAAGGACGATCTTGGACACAATAACTACAAATGTCATCAACGTTGTAAAACCAGGTGACATAGTCTGGGATAGCTGGCAGTTTGCAACTGATTTCGAGATTCCTAATATACAAATTAGCCAAGACTGCGCTTATGCTAAAACACATGCAACAGAAGCACAAGCAGTAGTGACGTGAAGCCGATGTAATTAGTCCATCACCCTTGAAGACGTAGTATTGAGGTGGTCAGTCCCTCAGCCTGGAGAAGAATATTTGTTCAATAGTCTGAAACAATGTGAAGTTGAAGTAGCAGTATGAGACTTATATACTGTGGGAAGGTGAGGCGCAGTTCACTAGTAGAAGAAAGAAGGTCATCACTGAGAGGGCAACATCCCTCTCAATTCCATCTCTTCTCGCTTGAAAAAGTTGTCCAAGGTGTTTTGTGTACCAAGATACCGTAGTGTTGCAGTGTCTGACAGAGTGAATATGAAAATGGTATACAGTACCATGGATGATGGACTGATTACATCGTCTTCACATCTCCACTGCTTCTCCTAACTCTTCTGTACTCGACTGAAGAAGCCTACTGTGTAGGCGAAACGTTTCGGATTGATGATGCCTAACTGTTACACCTGTGTCTTACTTATCATCCTGTCAGTATTGAATACTATTATCATATTCACTCAGTCAGACACTGCAACACAACGGTTTCTCGGTACACAAAACACCTTTGACAAGGGATGGATTTGAGAGGGACGTTGCCCTCTCAGTGATGAACCTCTTTCTTCTACTAGTGAACTGCGCCTCACCTTCCCACAGTAAATGAGTCTCCATATTGCTGTTTAAACTTCACATTGTTCCAGACTATGCAACAGAACTTTTCTCCAGGCTGAGGGACTGACCTCCTCAATACTACGTCTTCAAGGGTGAGTGACTGATTACATTGTTTTTACATCTCTTCTGCTTCTACCAACTTTTCTGTACTCGACTGAAGAAGCCTACTGTGTAGGCGAAACGTTTAAAAAACAAAGATACCTAATTGTTGTATGTGTATCTTAGCATCCTGTCGGTATTGTATTCCATTTTGATATTGATTGCGCTTATGGCTAAGCCCAGAGCAATATTAATATACAGTGTTCTAACAAGTCAACAAAATCTTTGCATTGCATGGATAAGCTCATATTATGGGTAACTTGTGGTGCAGAAGGTCAATGGCTTAATCAACAGGAACATTTGTGCACAGGGCTGTAACGTCGAAGCTTGTAAATTTCCTGTCCTTCATGTTATGATCTTTGATGTGATTTAGGTTACTTGAATGTTAAGGTGCGTCTAGCTGGTTGTACGTGAAAGTTTGGGAAGATGTTTTACCAATGTCAACGTTAGTTTGTGTGAGGCTCTACCAATTCCGGACGTGATACGTCGCAACAGGATGTTGGGTATATGTGTTTTAAACATCCCAAACAGCCTGGTTGATATGCGATTGATGGAGAGTAATTTTAAAAGATGTTTACTTCTTCTGGTCTTCCTGAGTGTCTTACTGTCACTGTTCAGAAAGGAATCTGTTTCCTTCTTCCACTGATGTTCTTGTATGGACGTGCAAGTGTTACTGTCATTTAATCGGTCAGGAATGTTGTTGAAAAAAATCTGCACAGTTAAGAAAGACAACTCCTCCGTTATCAGTTGTGGTTACGAGGATTTCACTCCTTTCAGCTAGGTCCTTGAGAGCGCGAATGTAGTGACGTGGTAGGATAGGTCTGTTTGGTTCACATGTTTGCGGTGATCAGTCCTTGCATGAATCTAATATGGCATTCGGTCTCCGATATGGTGTTTTTTGATAATGTTGTTGAATTTAAATATGGAATTCCGTATCCCAGTGAGTAAGTAAGTCCAAGGTTCAGTGCTTCAGTGTCACTGAGACTGAAGGAAGAAAGGTTGTTGTCCATGCAAACCCTCCCAACGTCACTGTGTTGACATAATGTGAAGAGTTTCCTGGTGAGGCGTATTACTTACCTGTAGATATAACTCACTGAGATGAATACTCTTTACAAATCTCAATAAACTCAGAAGTCAAGTTAATAATCCTACCACGTATGTGACTGCACACTTACACGACACTGGCAACTGATTGTATTCGGAGTTGAGAGACAAATCCCAGAAAGACACAAGAGACCCAACGCTGCCTCACCTACAGATAAGTGTGTTACAACACTACACTTAACAGAAGCGAATGACAGTAGAAAACAGTGGATGGCAACAATCTGGAGTGACAAGATAGCTGGGCTTCCCATAATAATAATATCTTTATTTACTACAAGTACATGTACAAGGTATACACGCCTAGCTGACATCAGTGACATACTACTATATAGAAAGCTCTTTGTTGTACAGAGCATTTCGGGAAAATTAGGTCAATTTTGTCCCAGGATGCGACTCACACCAGTCGACTAACACCCAGGTACCCATTTTACTGATGGGTGAACATGAACAACAGGTATAAGGAAACATTCCCAACGTTTCCACCCTTGCTGGAATGGAACCCGGACCGTTAGCGTGTGAAGCGAGAGCTTTCCCTACCAGGCCACGAACTATAACAGACTAGGAGGAGCTAGGACAGGCTAGGCGGAGCGCAGACGATACTGAGACAACAACACACAAACTATTCGACCAAACAGACAGCTCCAACCGATCTCAGTATCCAGGCGAGTCATGTGGAGCGATATTTAGCCTAAGACATTCTCCGGAAGTGAACGAAATACAGAGCAAGTTACTTCAGTTATTAAGACAAATCGCAGATAAGAAGTTCGAAACCTTACAATAGAGATGAACCAAAATGACAACTTAGAAGTCCCAGGCGATCTGGGTTAGCAGATATGATCACTGCTGTATACATCTTGTGGATATTGACACCTGGGTATTGCTGTTGAGGCACTGACCTCGGGAATAAATTACGTCTACTTACAAACAGCAACATAATATCTTATTAATCTGACATGTAGCTTACCTAGCGTCACACTCATGTCATAAATGTTACCACAAATTCTGCAATAATTATATATATAACTATTTTACTGACACCAAATGATATTTTACACTCTGTGCACAGAAGGTCTGTCAGACTAATAATCTTTTTCATAATAATTATAATACTAATAAATTAAGAATAATAATGAAAATAAGGATTTGGAATGATACGTTTGTTATAGATCAGGGAAATGAGGGAATAGACTTAGGCTATACCACAGACATATCCTCTGTTCTAAATTGTTCTTGTTAATTCTTCTCAGTAAGACTTCAAATGTGTCAGGCTGGGAGAAAGCTGAAAATCACAGGTGTTATCTGTGGAATGTATCTTGAACTTGATGGCAGGTTCTTCTCCAGGCTGAGGAACTCACCACCTCAAACTACTTCTTTGATTGTGATAGACTGATTACATCCTCTTTACGTCTACATTGTTTCTGTTATTTTCTGTATATTCGACTGAAGCAGCCTACTGTGTAGGCAATATATTTTGGAATAAAGATATGTAACTTTTGTACAGGTGTTTTACTTATCTTCTAGATGTTCTTCCCTGTAAGGAGCTGAAGGTCTACAGAAAACAACTGTGACCTTTTGCACTTCTTAGGCTACAACACATGAACTAAGAGGAGCATCGTTCCTTCTTGATGACCTTATGAATTTCCCATCCAGATTATTTAGAAGAATGTACTTACATTCACAACGTTTTCCCAAAGCTCCTTTATCCTCTGAAGTTTTGATATCTGTATTGCTAAGAATGACACCAAAATATCACACCTATTTTCTAGCACTATTAAGGCTATCGTAGCTACTACACCCAGAGAATACCACACAACATACATTTTGTCACACGACAGATGGCGTATAGAGTCATCACTCATCGCTGCCAGCAACACTATAACTCATCGCTACCAGCTACACTATAACTCATTGCTGTCACCAACACTATATCTCATCGATGCCAGCAACACCATAACTCATCGCTACCAGCTTATTGCGCCCCCAGAATTGGGCCTCAATGTATATAATGTATATTTCCATTTTCTATAATTTTATATTGCTGATATTCTCGATAATAACTATATCGTTAATATCTTGCTTTATACTATTATTAGACTATTATTTTACTTATTTGACTTATTAGACCTATTTGACTTAGCTATATTTATTAGGTAGGATGTAATATTGTGTTGTGTTCGAGTGTCGTAACTGCCTTGGAGTTGGCAAACTACTGTTATGCTGCCGGCGTCTAGTTGCTGGGAGGAGTCAGTCGCTGAACACACCTGAGCTGGGTGGTTGTTCCTCTTCCCTTTCTCTCTCTCTCTCTGGCCTGTTGACCCTCGTCGAGTCAACACCTCACTCCTATTTCTACTTGTTTTCTCGACATTAGACTCTGTTGGGTAGAGTATGCATTCATTGGTGAGGCGAATCATACTTCTCAGGACTCTGTGTATCTCTGTTCACAGAGAATAGACTAGACAGTGTTTATTCGACGTTTTTCTGGGTTGTGTGTCACATTGACACTCTGATAAAACTCAGGTCTCAAGCTATAGCTCTGGACCTACTTCGATAAGGCATCTGTGCACCGCCACAGTTTGGGATTGTTTATGCTGAATCTAGCTTCAGTAGAAAGGGAGTTTTGTGACTGTTTTGGAGGATCTACTGATGGTCCCCAGTTAGGGTCGATTTTATATCTCCT
>WNWK01030841.1:0-23181 GCA_009830355.1 Cherax destructor
ACTGATAGCCTTTCTAATGTGAATATTCTTAATGTGGGCTGTTGGTTCGTATTTTTCTTGATATGAGGAAAGAACCATCGCGACGGTGGCTTGGGTACGCTGGACTGGGTCATACGAGGTTAGTCGCGCTCGTGGGATAAAGGTGAATGGAGGTGAACGATGGGTGGGCTCTGGATATAATGGAGATGGAAATCGGCGTTTACTACGACCAAATCGGTTAATGGTCTCTTCACAATAGTGAATGTTGTGAATATTCGCCGAGCATAATGTGGACATTAAGTCCAAGAAACTATAATAATAGAGTGATAATGTGTTAAACAGTGAGTGACGCCGTCATGGCGGTGTTGATGGCGGAAATGTGCGTCGCTTCGATCAGCGTTCATCGCACGCAATTATTAATGGATTAACTTCTAACGAGAGTAAATTAATGGAACATTAAACCGACGTGTGAATAGTGTGTAAAGTGTTGCGTATAAACTCTACTGAAGGGGTTTAGTGAGAGGATATGAATCACTACCCCGACCAACCACGTTAAACAACGCCCGGTCTCGTGGGCGTAAGAGAGTTCAAGGGATCAATCTTCTTGACTCATCGAGACAACCACCAACATCATCGTCTTGCCGGAAGAATAATCTACCGAGCAGGACCACGAGATCCGTCGAAGAATAGCGACAAGAATGTTGTTTCTTCCCCACTGTAAGTACTCTTATTGTCTTAGCAACCGTCTGGCCAGTAGGTATGTTGGGACAATGTGGTTTGAGGGGAATGATAATGACGGGATCTTCAAGTGAGCAGCAATGGCACGGATAAAGGGTGAGTGATATTAAGTTGTACTCTTTCCTCCTTCTCCCCAATCAGTCAGACCTTAACCCATACAGTCCACAAAATTTAACAATACCGTAATCATTGGTGTTACTCATTCTTAATAAACTGGTCAAGGATAGATGTGGATTTAGAGTGAGAATATCGAAGGGTCCCCTTAAATGTGACCAGGAGCGGGGCAAGTTTTCTCACACGCCTCAACGGGGGTAACCGCGGTAAAATTATACTAGTCGGTCCACTCCCCGGGAGATTATTTGTTGTAAGTGGCGGTGAAGCCCAGACAGGTAATCTCTTAATTCCCCACACCGGTATAACCTCAACTCGGTCAAGAGGGTAGAGAGGGCTGAACTACCTCAACAAGAGCATACCTCGTTAAACCTTAGACAGGCGTTACAAACCTACCTAACACATTACTCCCTATATATATACATTATACCCGGGTATACTAATTACAAATTCATAAACCAGATAATATTATAAACTAGTGGAATCTTTAATTAGCTTTATTAAAGAAACCCTGAGTATAATATTAAGTGGACAATTCCATATAAATTATATATAAAGACCTTGGGCGTAACACCCCCCCCTCCGAGGACTAAACGTCGCCGTATAAGATGACTTCACAAAAAGAATGACATAAAACACAAGTCTTTCTATTGACCAAAGACCTTGACGACAAAATGCTTCTTCAAGAAGCAACTTGAAATTCTTGGGTCACCCAACTACAGAAGCGTCGACACCAGCGCTTCAGGTAAAAGAAGTGTTTCCAGTAAGAGACCTCCGGTGACCCTTGACAGCAGGGAAGCCAGGTCAAGACAACAGAAGACATAGCCACTGCAGAAATAAGTTCTGGATACCATAAGGTGGCTTTAGAAAGCATAGCAGGTCTCCTCAGTGGTTACAAGAATCGAATAGCTGTAAATAGACAAATACAAAACATTAAAGCGATGCCTTAAAAGAAAATATAAAGTAAAAATAAATTTCCTTGCTAACGTCTTTGAATAGAAGCAAAAAAAAAATTAAAATTATGAAATTACATTTAATGACGTTTCTTTAAGGACGGGACAGTGCATCTGCAATAACATTATCAGCTCCTTTAATATGTTGAATACTTATAGCAAATGGTTGTATCCTAAGGGACCATCTTTGAATTCTAGCATTTTTGGCCTTCATAGTGTTTATAAACGTTAAGGGATTATGATCAGTTCTTACTCTAATTTTATGAGGAGTGGTCCCAAGATAGACTTCAAAATGTTCCAAAGCTAAGACCAAAGCTAGTGCCTCTTTTTCAACGGTAGCATACGTTAATTGATGGGATTTCAATTTAGCAGAAAAATAACAGACTGGGTGTAAAAGGTCGGAAGAGGAGGAAGGTTGTAGAAGAACAGCGCCCACAGCGTAATCACTGGCATCCACTTGTAAAGTAAAAGGAGCTTCGAACACAGGGCTCTGTAGGACTGGAGAGGAACCAAGTAGACGCTTTAGACGAGTAAAGGCTAGCTCACTTGCAGTTGTCCATGCAAAGGGAACTTTAGAACTTGTAAGTTCAAAAAGGGGTGCCGCCACTTGTGAAAAATTAGGGCAAAACCGGCGGTAGTAACCAGCCATCCCTAGGAACCTTTGCACGCCCTTCTTGTCTTTCGGAACGGGAAATCCATAATAGCCAGAATCTTAGCGTTGACTGGGGCAACAGTTCCTTGTCCTATATTAAATCCCAAGTATTTTATTCGGGCTTGTCCGAACTCACATTTAGTTAGATTGACAGTAAAATGGTGCTCGTCTAGTTTTTTCAGAAGGGCCTCCAGTCGTATCTTGTGTTGGTGCCAGTCATCACTAAATACTACCAGATCATCAAGGTAGGCTTCGACGCCTTCCAAGTCGAACGTCAGCCTGTTCATAAGCCTCTGGAAGGTAGAAGCGCGTTGCAGAGTCCGAAGGGCATCACTAGGTAATTAAACAGGCCTCCAGGCACTGTAAAGAAGAAATTTCCTGAGCTCGTGGTGATAAAGGCACCTGATAATAACCACGCAGGAGGTCCAAACGACTGACGTATTTGGCACTGGAAATTTTGTCAATCAGGTCGTCAACCCTAGGAAGGGGGAAAACCATCTGGCACCGTTATGGAATTTACTCTACGATAGTCGGTACACATTCTATATGAACCGTCCGACTTAGGTACCAGGACACACGGAGAAGCCCAAGGGCTCTTACTAGGTTCAATCAAACCATGGTCCAGTAGGAAATGTATCTCATCCTTAGAGCCTTATTCTTAACTGGGCTAACCCGATAAGGTGCTTGTTTGATCGGTGCAGCTCCTTGCACGTCCACATCGTGCATCCCCATAGAACATTGTCGGGGATATCTCCAAAGAGACTGCTATAAGTGTAGATCAAGTCTCTGATTTCACTTGCTCTTCCCTTGTCTAAATTACTGAAAAATTTATCTAGGTTTCCCAATATTTCGAGTTCTTTAAACTTATCTCTACTCCCCGGGAACAATCTTCCTTACTGGGGTCGTCTTCTTGATAGCGCACAGCAGCCATAGGGATGACACCTTCATGGTATTTCTTCAGCTGATTTATGTGGTAAGTATGAGTAGACTTCTTCTTTCCCGGTGTTCTCACCACATAATTTACTTTACTTAGTTTCTTCAACACTTCCATAGGACCCGTACTTGGGTTGCAAGGTATGCCCCGGCACCGGCTTTAGGGCTAATACTTTGTCTCCCACGTTCAAAGAACGTTCAACAGCGGACTTGTCATAACGTTGTTTCATTTGATTTTGAGCTCGTCTCAGGTTATCGGCAGCCACTTGCGAGTAAATGACAAGTGTTGCTGCATTGCTGAGGGAGACAGACATAAAGGAGGTTCCGTTCGTCCCGACCACACGTCCTTTAACATTGCTAACGGCCCTCTGACTGCATGACCATAAATAAGCTCAAAGGGGCTATATCCCAGGCTTTCCTGTTCACTCTCTCGTAGGGCAAGGAGGAGGAATGGAAGGCCTTCGTCCCAGTCCTTTGAGAACTGCTCGCAATAGGCCCTCATCATGACCTTGAGTGTTTGGTGGAACCTCTCCAAGGCTCCCTGGGTTTGCGGTCTATAAGCTGTTGAAACTATGGGTTTAATTCCGACCCTGGACAAAGCCTCACGAAAAACCTTTGATGTAAAATTCGTTCCTTGGTCGGATTGGATCTCCTTAGGTAATCCGAACTGTGCGAAGAACCGAAATAAGACTCTTACAATAGCCTTAGCACTAATCTTTCGTAGGGGCACGGCTTCCGGATACCGGGTTGTCGTATCCATAATAGTAAGGAGGTATTGGTTGCCGAGCTTGGTTTTTGGAAGAGGTCCCACACAGTCTACTATGAGTCGAGAGAAGGGCTCACCTTCTACGGCAATGGGTACAAGTGGTACAGGTGGAGGTTTTTGTGCGGGTTTCCCCACAGTCTGACAAATTGAACAGTTCCTCAAGTACTCGGTCACAGTACTTTTCATCTTCGGCCAGAAAAAATACCGGCCAATTTTCCTAAAGTTTTCCGCACTCCCAAATGCCCTCCCATGGGGCTAGAATGGGCCACCTCCAACACCAACTCTCGAAACCTAACAGGCAAAACTACTACCTGTTTGACCTTAGGGCGTTGGTTATCTGCAGAGATAGCAGCTGGAGATTTCTTCATCAGAATACCGTCAGCATAATAGAAACATTCTTCCATCCCCTCAGCTTCCATCTCTGTAAGCACTTGCTCTCTTGCCTGTTTTAAAGATGGGTCTTCTAGCTGTTCCTTCACTAGGTTGTCTCGGTTAAAGTCACCACTCTGTAGAGGGGTAAAGTCTACCACTCGGGTCTCTGGGAACTGATCTTCGACGTCTGGTCGATCAACGGCACTAAACAGTGCTTCCAAACCCCAATCTGAAGACACATCCTCAGTAGGAAGGGATTCCGGAGTTTTAGCCATAGCCCTTGTTATAGCTGTGAGAGGAAATAGACGAGGACCTTCCTTACATCCTTCAATGGCATAAGCCTCTCCTGAGGAATTCTCTGTAACATAAGGTTCTCTGCTTATTCCTCCTCTTCCTAAATCATTACCCACAAGTAGGTCAACCAACTTTATAGGAAAATCAGTCTCCGAAATGCCCACAACAGCCTCACCCTGATATGAATCTAAATTCACATACACCTTATGAAGGGGACTCTCGTGATGGCGCCACCGTAACCTTCTAGCAGAACATCTAGGTTAGTATAGGTGTTTTCATTTAAAGGAAGCACTCCTTTTCTCAATAGAGTCAGGTAGCTACCCGTATCTCGATAGGATACTATGTCTACCAGTTGGTCCTCTGTAATTCCAGCCTTACCCTTGGAAAAGTAGGGAAGCATGGCCTCCGTTACTTTATCAGAGAGCCTCTCCGAGGGAATTAGGCATTTCGACTTGGAGGACTGGTCAGCTAAGGCTTGCTCTTTTTGTGGACACTCCTGCTCCTTCAGCTTAGAAGATGTCATTAGTGCAGGTAAGGTTTCTGCACCGGAACGCCTATGATCACGGTCCAACTGGAAACAAGAGCGTCTCAAATGGCCGGGTTTCTGGCAATAGGAGCAAGTATGTCCTCTTCTAGGAGTATCTACTTCATAATATGATGGTCTTCCTTACCTGTGAAAGCACGAGTGTAGACTTTCTCTAAACGAGGAGGTGCAGTCTGCTGATCCGTTTTCCTAGGAGAATATGGCTGACTCTTAGAAGAATATAACCTAGTCTTCTCTCGAGATGACTTTTCCTTTGTCAATTGAGAAGTTATCTCAAAATGGTCTGCTAAGGAAGCAGAGGCCAACACGTCTGCTGTCTGATGTTCAATTACAAAGGTACGTACGTCCCCAGTCAGGGTGTTGTGAAATTCCTCTTGCAGGATTAACTGCATCAAGCGCTCCATGGAATCACAACCTGTAGACCTCAACCATCGTTCTAGAGCCACTTTCTTTTGTCGGGCGAATTCTACCCAGGTCTGGCCAGGTAGTCGTCGTAGAGAGCGGAAGGTACGCTGATAACTTAAGGGAAGCAAGTCATACTCCTTTAATATTATCTTCTTCACCGCTTCGTAATCAGCATACTTGTCGTAAGGAAGAGCTGCTGTACAGGCTTGTGCCTTACCAGTAAGGGTGGTGGGAAGTAAGGTAGCCCAATGTTCCCGTGGCCATTGCATACCTCTTGCCTGATTCTCAAATGTGTCGAAGTAAGTGTCTAAGTCCTTCTCACAGAATCTAGGCACTAATAAGGCAGCCTTGTGCAGGTCAAAAGACAAGGTTGAAGGGGCAGATGATTTACTCCTCTCCTCATCTTTTTGTCTCTCGAATCTGATGTTTTCCCTCTCGAATTCTTCTTTATACAGCTGACGTTGTGCTTCTAGTTGTGCTGTCTGCAACTTTATGAGATGTTCCATACGTTGAAAGTGTTCGAGAGAGAGGGAGACAAAGGTACAGGAGGAGTAGGAGGATGGAGTCCCTCTAGACGAAGCTTGGGACGAGTTCCAACTCCTGTCGTCCGCACACGACCAGGGCTTGCTAAAGGGCTCTCATTACCTGATTCAAGTGATACGTTGTCTGTATGCAGAGCCTCTGCTCCTAGAGTGAGGTTTTCAAATGAAGTCGCTAAGTCGTCTACTCCTAGAGCCAAAGATTCCACTGGGGGTGGCCCTACATGAGGGTTCAATATCTGGGCTGTATCAGAAGGTGGAGGAAACAACATGTTCTGAATCATAGAACGGAGAGTACCAGCCGTATAACGATTGTTATAGGGAACTCCCAGACTTTTAGCAACTTGCCAGCATTGCTGTAGGGGTAAAGTCTCCAACGTATCCGGAGTTAAGTCCTTCACCAACTGTGGTATGTCACGTTCCATTGTAAAGTTCGATCTCCCGGACAGGCCCCCACTTGTTACGATTCGAACCTTCGTCTAGGGGCTGGTTACCTTCGTAACAATATCACTTTGAGTAGAAACTTAGAATCTATAATACATCACTGAATTTCACAACGAATTCCTACGATGATAATCCGACAGATTCTTAGCAAACAGTTCCTCTAAAGAGTAAGAGCGCTTAATCCAGAATAGCGATGAACAGCTGAGACCTCTTTACCGAGACAGAGGGAAGGGAGGACTGTCCACAACAGAACACTCTGGTATAACCTCAACTCGGTCAAGAGGGTAGAGAGGGCTGAACTACCTCAACAAGAGCATACCTCGTTAAACCTTAGACAGGCGTTACAAACCTACCTAACACATTACTCCCTATATATATACATTATACCCGGGTATACTAATTACAAATTCATAAACCAGATAATATTATAAACTAGTGGAATCTTTAATTAGCTTTATTAAAGAAACCCTGAGTATAATATTAAGTGGACAATTCCATATAAATTATATATAAAGACCTTGGGCGTAACAGTTTTGCCCCACGATGCGACTAACACCCAGGTACCTATTTTACTTATGGGTGAACATAGACAACTGGTGTAAGGAAACAAGTCTGGTTTCCACCCCTTCGCTGGGAATGAACCTGGACCCTCACCGTGTGAAGCAAGAGCTTTTGCCACCAGGCCACGGGGCCGCGGGATTGTTTCTACTGTCACTTCGTGTCACTTGCGTTGCAGTTAGTTTAAGATAAGATTTCTTCGGATTTTTAACCCCAGAGGGTTAGCCACCCAGGATAACCCAAGAAAGTCAGTGCGTCAACGAGGACTGTCTGTCTTATTTCCATTGGGGTCCTTAATCTTGTCCCCCAGGATGCGACCCACACCAGTCAACTAACAACCCAGGTACCTATTTGCTGCTAGGTGAACATGACAACAGGTGTAAGGAAACACGTCGAAATGTTTCCACCCGTCGGGAATCAAACCCGGGCCCTCCGTGTGTGAAGCGAGAGCTCTAGCCACCAGACCACCTTTATTATGAACCCCATACCCATCCTGCAGGGGTCTGAGCAAAGCTCGGACCCCTGCAACACAATCGTCTTCAAAGATTTAAGTTATATCATGAATTAATGAAAGATCCTGGACTTCAAAGATTTAAGTTATATCATGAATTAATGAAAGATCCTGGACTTCACCTTACGAAACAAACAAAGCAAATGCCATAGTAATTATAGACAAGGTAGATTATAGTGGAAAAATGAAAAGATCCTGGACTTCAAAGATTTAAGTTATATCATGAATTAATGAAAGATCCTGGACTTCACCTTACGAAACAAACAAAGCAAATGCCATAGTAATTATAGACAAGGTAGATTATAGTGGAAAAATGAACATGTTATTAGAATACGGGGGAACTTACATGCCTCTTTATGGTCAGGTGCTGTATGAGCCCCTGTGGGTTTAGCACTTCGTGAATTTAATAGTCATTTTTTTTACTGCTAGGAAGATAGGCGATTTTAGAGGAAACATTTATTCATTTCGCCGAGCCTGGGTATCGAACCCGGGACACTTCTGATAGGTGCCCAATGCTTTGACCAGTGAGCTGTGGCACCCCCGGGGTGCCAGGTAGGGTACCAAGTAGGTTACCTGGAGGGAGGAGACACCATTATTGTAATTTAAGGGAAGCGCTAAACCCTTATGGTTAATACAGCTCCGGGGAGATGTAAGGTAATCCTGTTTAATCCGAGGAAGGGGAGTATAGGTTTAATTCATTACATCAAAAGCCCTTCATCAAGGTACCCTTGAATTATTATTATGGGGAAGCGTTAAAGGAGTAAGGGCGGTGTGATCCTTGGATCAAGGTGATGGAAGACAAATGATTGTGATCCTTGGATCAAGAGTCCTGAAATAGGGCATCAAAGTTCCTTCAAAGACAATGGGAAACTCGGAGAAAGCATCAAATGACATTTAGTGTATTTTACAAGAGTAAAATTATACCCAGAGGCAAAGCAAATTATTATTTGAGTTTCTTGATGATGAAAGAGTAATGAAAGGCAGAGAAGATGTAGAAGAGATATAATGTAGAGTAGATAATAATGAGGTGAGTTAGGTACACGTCAGACTCTGAGGCAGCAGCAGCAGCAGTAGTGTCAGCAGGGTAGTAGGGTGTTGCTGCTCTCCCTTCCCACTACACCTCACTCGCTACACCTTTGTGTCATCACTACACTGGTGTACACCATGTTAGGGTGGTGTGTGGCACTGTGCCTGGCAGTGATGACTGTGGCACAACAGAGAGTAGCACCTGGGGTACCACAGACACAGTACCAGCAGGCAGGTACCCAGCAGCAGCAGCCACGACCTCCAGCATCACCACAGCAACAGCAGCAGCAGGTCAGCAAGCAGGTCTAAACCTCCTGATCAAAGGAACAGGAGCTACTCTCCTCTTCCTCGGATCAAGCTTAACTTTCCTTTCCCCAGGTGATGTATGCTCCCCCCCCCATACGGACACTCAACGAGGTGCCGTTATAAATGTGAAAGGCTCTTGATTTGAGGAATTGGACTTACCCCTCCACTTCCTCGGATCAAGATTACTTTCCTTCCGTGCCCCAGATACCGTATGACCCCTGTGGGTCTAGTGCTACCCCATACATGTTTAAAACACCTGTTGCTCCCTTAATTACCTTGACTCTTGAGGTGTGCAGGTGACGGTTATTAAGTTTATTTAGGTACAAGTACACACGTACAGTTGTACAAATTTAGGTGATTACAATTATTATGTATAGTAACATGCGTAAATTACTTAACATAACCCCAAAAAAGTGAAAGTTTAGCACCTGCGTGTACCACTGTGTATCACAGCATATACCACTGTGTACCACTGTGTATCACAGCATATACCACTGTACCACAGCGTATACCACTGCATGTACCACAGCATATACCACTGCATGTACCACAGCGTATACCACTGCGTGTACCACAGCATATACCACTGCGTGTACCACAGCATATACCACTGTGTGTACCACAGCATATACCACTGCGTGTACCACAGCGTATACCACTGCGTGTACCACAGCATATACCACTGCGTGTACCACAGCATATACCACTGCGTGTACCACAGCATATACCACTGTGTACCACAGCGTATACCACTGCGTGTACCACAGCATATACCACTGCATGTACCACAGCGTGTACCACTGCGTATACCACTGCATATACTACTGCGTGTACCACAGCGTATACCACTGCGTGTCACTGCGTGTACCACAGCATGTACCACAGCATGTACCACTGCTTGTACCACTGCTTGTACCACTCATTGCCTCTTGTATACAAAATTTAATATTTAGATATTGATTTATAAAATATAATTTACAGGTGACAATTTTGATGGAATGCAAATGATTTTATTGCAATTATTAATTCAGAGGGTTAGTAACCCAGGATAACCCAATAATTAGGATGTCATCACGGATAAGTAAGCAAGTAAGTTTATTCAGGTATGCACAAATACAGTTACATAGATTATCATACATAGCAGCATATGTGTCTGCCTCATTTCCATTGGGGTTCCTTAACTCTCCCCCAGGATGAGAACCATATCAGTCAGCTAATACCCAGGCACCTGCTTACTGCTAGGTACTTTAACTGTCACCATATTGTAGCAGAGAGTCACTCAAAAGTCAGGAAATATGGCATATCCCCGGGTCATTGCCAGGACCGCAACATTTCTGCAAATGATGTAAGGGACAAATGATTTAATTAGGTTCTTTGTCTCGGTTAACCCATCAAAGTTAGTGTATAAGGCATCCCGTAGCTCGATCACTAGCACACTCGGGTCACACACTGAGGTCTGGAGTTCGAATCTCTGGTACGGATGTGTTTCCATAAGACACCTGCTGTCCGTGTTCACCCATCAGTATAAAATGGGTACCTGGGTGTTAGTAGACTGGTTTGGGTTGCATCCTGGGACAAAACTGACCTAATTTACCTGAAATGCTCTGCATAAAAAGCGGCTTTCTATATAGTAGTATGTCATTGATGTCAGCTAGGCCTGTATACCTTGTATAGGAGGCCCTCCACATTTGCGAGGGTTAGGGGATCAAGAACCTCGCAAATGTTGAAAATTTGCTAATGTTTGGTGAGCAAATTTGTTGTAGGGAGATATAATAATACTGTTCTGTAGCGTTCGCGAATGTTTTCATGCGCAAATATATTGTAGGGAAATAGAATAATAGCATTTACTTAGCCTAACAATACTGCCTCATTATCCTATTGAACCACGAACACTCATAAAGCACATGAAAACACAACATAAAACACATTAAAAAACATGAAAACACATGAAATCCGGCCTGCTGCGCATTCGCGAATGTTCGAAGCTCGCAAAAGTGGTACGCACGAATGTGGAGGGCCTCCTTACATGTACTTGTAGAAATAGATATTATTATTATAATTGATTTTCAGTAGAGTTATTTCCTAGGATGCCTCCCATAACTCTAAAACCTAGTAATCCAGTTTATAGATAGTTGAACATAGGCAGCAGGAGAGATGTCCATACGTCTTGCTCCACCTGAGAAGCAAACGTAGATATTTCTGGTGGCGAGTTGAACACACTACCACTGAAGTAAAGGGCACTATCCTGCCAAAGTCAACTGTTACCTCTGATCTCATTGGCTGGAAACTATGGAAGATTGATGATATGAGCACTATTGTGTGGTTCACAAAATTTGATTAAAGTGTAGACACTGTTTCCTTGTGGAACAGTTGCAACCCCCATACATAACAATGGGTGGTGTCAAGTCTGGAGAAAGTGTCCAAGCAAGGTTGCCCTATTTATACTGTATTTACAGTTCTTCCATACAGTACTAACTTCTGAATTCTATTTACTTCATAGTTTAACATTATTAACTTCTCTCGATTCTGTGCTTTATAATTTTGCAACATTACAATGTTAATAAAAGGTTACCTTCTAATGAGTGCTCGAGTTTTATTAGTCTTTTTTTTTCAATATTGGCTATTGGTGTCTATATTTTTAGGGTGTACCTCAACAGCAGTATCGGCAAGCTCCAGGCGTTCCTCCGCCGCAGCAGCAGCAGCAGCAGCAGCAACAACATTATCAACAACCACAGTATCAACAGCCACCACAGCAGCAGCAATTTCAACAACCAGTGCAACAACAACAGTACCAACCTCCTCCACAGCAGCCACCACAGCAGCAGCAGTACCAGGTAGTACTACTGTTTAAATTAGTTTTGCTCATTTTGTAATAAATTTTGCTGTAAGTGTCTCAGGTAAAGGTGCCAGTCATTTCATTTTCAGTAATAAAATATTTTAATAGGTAATCTCAAATTGTTCTTTGAGATGTTATTATTTCAGTTCAGTTATTTAAGGAAGATAAGTTTCCAGAGGGAATAAAAACTCAAAGGCATGTCTTAAGATTTTTTAATACATATGCCATCTCCCACAGAGGTAAGTAAGTTTATTTAGGCACAGGTACACATAAGAACAATTAGTGTAAAATACCTAGGATAACCAAAAAAAGTCAACATGATTTATTTTCATTGGGGTCCTTGGAATGTGTAGCCCCAGCAAAAAGGAAACAGATTCACCATGTCTTGCCAAAAGTGTGCTGAGCTGCAACATTCTTGCCCCTCCTTCAGAATGCAAGTGTTGTACTTCCTACCTCCAGGATCCCTGCTTGTTGGTGGATCTGATTCTCTTCATAAATGTTACCATGCTCACCCTCCAATAGCACTTTAAGCAATAAAGACCACTCTTCTCTACTCTGATGTAATGCACTTGCCAAAGCCTGTTTGGTGTTCAAGCCCCTAGCACTCGAAAACCCCTCCTCCCTCCCTCCCTCCAACACTTTTTTTTTCCTTCACCCCCAGATTTACATTCCCTTTTGGCATCCTCTCAAAATGCCAAAAATAACTATACAACCACTCCTTGGCTCTGTGAATTATACTTTTGATAATCCCATACCATCTAATCTTCACTCTCCGACATATCTTCATAATATTTACACCGTATATTGCTCTCAAACATTACATCTCCACTGCTTCCAGCCTCCTTGCTGCAATGTTGAAAGCCCATGCCTCACACCCATACAAGTGTTGGTATCACTGTACTCTGATGCATTTTTCTTTGTCTCCATAAATTAACTTCTTTCCACAGATGCATCAACACACCACCTACCTTTATTTTACACTTGTCTATTCTATGGCCCACCTTACTCTTTCATAGACCCATCTGCTGACACGTCTGCTCCCATATATCTGAATACATTCACTTTATATTTTCTCTCCCAGTCTGATATCCAGTTTTTTTTTTTCTTTTTCCTAGACTTTCTCTTAGTCACCTTTCTCTTTTCTATGTTCATTCTTAACCCTTAAACGGTCCAAACGTATATTTACGTTACCTCGCGCAGTGCCCCGAATTTTTTGAAAAAAAAAATATTTTTTTTATAGAGAAAAAAAGAGCACATTTTTTTAAGTGTTATAGGATAAAAAAAAAAGAATTTGGGTCAGTAGTTACCGAGATATGAGGCGGAGAAGTTGGCACTGGATGCTCACCTGACAGCAACAGGAGTCCTGCCACTTGCAGAATCGTTGCCGATATACCTTTTTTTTTCACTTTTTTATTATTTTATATAATTTTTATGTTCTCATAATCACAATTTACAGTAGTTCTTGTGATTTCATAGCTAATCTTTTTTCTGACACTAATATTAGGTACTGAAATTGTACTCAAATAATAATAATAATGATAGTGCATAAAAATAATAATAATAATAATAATAATAATGATAGTGAATAATAATAATAATAGTGAATAATAATAATAATAATAGTGCATAATAATAATAATAATAATAATAATAATAAGTGCATAATAATAATAATAATAATAAAAGATTTGTGTCGCTGCCTTATCTCATCTGATCTCCACTAATGACTCTGGTGACATTTCAGAGAAGGGTGAGCAGTAGTCTTATCTCTTCTTATCAGTCCAGTAATTACCATGATGACATTTGACAGCTTACATTGCTTCCTTTTATTTGTTATGCAAACCTGTCTATCTGTATCTGTCTGTCTGTGTGTCTGTCTTTGTGTCTGCCTGTGTGTCGTCTTTTTTCTGTCTGTTTGTCTCAGAGAGTAGCTCAAGAACCAACTGGTATTACGCAGATCACAAGCACATTATAACACTTTGTCTTGATTTTTTTAGTTATCCTAGGTAATTTACACTATGTATAATTGTATTTACGTATGTGTTCCTGTGAGATAGAGACAGATAGAGACAGAGACAGATAGATACAGACAGACAGACAGAGATAGACAGCCAATCAGGTATCCAGCTGACCAGCCAGCTGCTAGCCAACCAGCTGTTTGCCAGCCAGGTCCCCATGCAGGGAGGCAGCCAGCTGGCCTGCCAGCCTGCTGACATCACTTTCCACTTCAAAGGGGAATGTTAATAGGATATGACATCAGTGAATCTATAGTGTATGCCGCAGTGTTTGCTCTAGCTGGCCCTCAAATTAACTGGTGCTCCCACAAGGTACTAAGTGGTCCCAGATTTTTTTAATATGGCGCACACCGAGTGTTAAGACCCATTCTATGCTGACAAGGCATCTCAGGCCAATCGTGCCAAATTTGGAGGCAGGAAAAATAAAACGTAAAATTACGTTTGGGGCAGTAGCAGTGCTAACGTAAATATACGTGTGGACCGTTTAAGGGTTAATTTCCATCTTTCACATATCCTCCCAAATTCCTCCTCCAACCTTTGGAACATCTTTTCAGACTTGAAAAAAATAATGTCATTGGCAAAGAACAGCTGTGACAATTTCCACTTTGCATCAGATTCATTGCCCTTCAGTATCACACCTCTTTCCAACACCTTAGCATTCACTTTTTTACAACACCATCTATAAATATGTTAAACTACAATGTGGCATCATACATCTCTGTCCAAAGTCTACTTTTTACTAGGAAATAATCTCCCTTCCCTCTTACTATTAACCTGAGCCTAACTATTCACATGTAAACTTTACTTTTCTAAATTCATAAATATAATAGTTCTGTACCTGTTTTAAGTATTTTTCACTTGTGTACAGGCTTCAATGCAAACAAATGGTCTACTTATCTCTTACCTTTCCTAAATCTTCCTTGTTCCTCTGCACTCCTATTTTTTTTTTTTATCTAAACTTTTTTTTTTTTTTTTTTTTTTTTAAGATAATTCTTTCTTACATTACCCAGTACTGTATACTTAAACTTATTCTCCCTATAATTCTTTAACACACTTTTGTCCCTCAGTGGGAGACGGCCAACTTGTTGAAAAAAAAAATCTATTTCTACAAGTACGTACATGTACAAGGTATACAATCCTAGCTGACATCAATGACATACTACTATATAGAAAGCCGCTTGTTAAGCTGAGCATTTCGGGTAAATTAGGTCAGTTTTGTCCCAGGATGTAACCCACACCAGTCGACTAACACCCAGGTATCCATTTTATACTGATGGGTGAACAGGGACAGCAGGTGTCTTATGGAAACATGTCCCTAATGTTTTCCAGCCGTACCGGAGATTCGAACTCCGGACCTCAGTGTGTGTGAGCTGAGTGCGCTAGCTATCGAGCTACAGGACACCGTAAAAGAGCTATGCATACTCTGCCAGTCTAGGTACCATCCTTTCTATCATGCATATATATTGAACATATTCTCTAGCAACTCCAAAAGTCTATCCTCACCTGGTTTTAACATGACTTAACTCCATCTGTCCTAGCTGCTTTACCCTCATTCTACCCACCCATTTGACTCTGCCTTACTCTTATAAGTTACTCTTCCCTTTCCACTGCTTGAAATTACTGCCTCCCTTTTTTCACAAACATTTACAGCTGAAAATATTCATTCTGTTTTCCCAACACCACTTTCTCATTTGACATCTGTTTCTTTAACTTCCAAATTCATTTCCTCCCCAGGCTTTCTCAACCTATTAGTCTCCCTACAAAGCTGTTTCTTATTCTCAGCAAAGTTAATTAAGACCTCGCCAATTCTCTCATTGGTTCTTCTTATGTGCTTCCTCACCATGTTTTTTTAACCTTTCTTTCATTTATTCTGCCCTTCAGTATCACTTCTCCATTATCATTATATAAATTATTTCTATTCCCACCTACACCCACAAACTTTGCTGCATACTCTAGCACTGCATTTTTAAATGTACCCAATACCTCTTCATCCTTTCCCTCATTACCTGTACTTTAACCCACCTTTCTTCCAATAATAATTTGCTCATATCTTCCCATATCTCATTTAGTTCATTCACTTTTACCCACTGATGACAATCACTTTGTGCTCCACTTACCTCTTACTTTCACTGTAGCTACTACTTAATAATGATCTGACATATCTGTTACCCTTTTAAAAACATGAACATGCAGAAATCTACCCTTTTTCTACTATTACATAGTCTAGCAAACTGCTGTCATTATCCACTATATCATAGCTTGTATACTTATTTTTCCTATTTTTTTCTTGAAATGAATATTTTTTTTTACCAAACTTCTTTCTCTATATAATTCAGTTGAAGATTCCCACTATTATTATCCCCTGGCACTCCAAATTTACCTGCTATGCCATGTACAGCAGTCTCTCCCACTTTAGCATTTATGTTCCTTACAATAATAAGAATACAGTATTTATTTATATACAGTAATTTTAATTTCCATTTTTTATTTCCATCTGCATCATTAGGAAGCTATTGCAAATCACTGAATTCTGGTTGCCAGTTTGCACATTTTTCACCAACTGTTTTAGTTTCTAGCAATCATTGCCTATCTGGCTGTTTGAAAAGCCTGGAATACAGAAGTTCCATTCTTATGTATCGAGTTCTTTCTACTTTGCATCCTGTTGCATTTAAAGTTATTTATCATGCAAGTTTTTGGTGCTAGCTGCACACAGTCCGGTTACAGTGGCTGTAAGTTTGAAGACATACTGTAATAAATTCCCACTAAGACAGGGTTCTCTTGGTATTTCTTATATTAAAAGGGAAAGTGTTGGAAAGCCTTGGTCTTTATATTTAATCCTATAGCATTTTATAATGGAAATTGTGGAGGATTTTTTTTTTTTAACGTACAGTGGACCCCCGGCTAACGAAAAAACTTCATCCCAGAAGCCTGCTCAAGTGCCATTACCGAACGAATTTACTTCCTTAAGAAATAATGTCACGTAGGTTAGTCTATTTCAGACCCCCAAAAATACACTTCCACAAGCACTTACAATATTATACATACATAATTGTACGATTTCCGGGGAGTTCGTTAGCCGGGGGTCCAATGTACACATACAGTGGACCCTCGGAAATCGAACACTCCCAACTCGCCCTATTATGTAAGTTTATTATTGTAAGTGCTTTTATAAGTGTATTTTTGAGGGTCTGAAACGGATTAATCTAATTTACATCATTCCTTATGGGAATAAATTCGTTTGGTAACAGCACTTGAACAGCATTCTGGAATGAAGAATGTTCGAAACTCTGGGGTTCCCTGTACTTATTTAGCCCTTTCTAAGATTTTTGCTCCTGAATATTTTTAAAATTTTGAGATGACTTGTCTCAATAAACCATGCACATCATGCTTCAATAAACCATGCACATCATGCTTCAATAAACCATGCACATCATGCTTCAATAAACCATGCACATCATGCTTCAATAAACCATGCACATCATGCTTCAATAAACCATGCACATCATGCTTCAATAAACCATGCACATCATGCTTCAATAAACCATGCACATCATGCTTCAATAAACCATGCACATCATGCTTCAATAAACCATGCACATCATGCTTCAATAAACCATGCACATCATGCTTCAATAAACCATGCACATCATGCTTCAATAAACCATGCACATCATGCTTCAATAAACCATGCACATCATGCTTCAGCATGACATGCACTGGCTTCATGGCCCATTAGAGAAATGTTTTTCATTTTTTATAATAAATAATACATTAATGATAAATGTAGGGTAGTAGAAGTATTACGTGTACAAGGTATTTATTTTATTAAAAAATACTACATTGTTTTAAAATTACAAAATATACTTAAATGCAAATTGCAATAATTTTTACTTTTAAGTAAATTGATTAATCATTCCTGAGGGCCTCTTGATCAGGAATGAGACTTATTCTCCTCTTCCTTGAATCAAACTTGAATGCCTCCCATTCTCCAGGTGCTCTATGACTCCTATGGGTTTAGTGCTTTCTTCTACATTTAATAATAATAATGTCAGAGGGAATTTATTTTGAGTAATTATTCTTGCTGATGCTAGAAGGGTATGAAGCAGTTCAAATACACATGCACCAATTATCTTTTCTCTGTGGATGCAAGCTCATTGATGAAATCTAGGTTGAGTACATCATCTTAAAGGTCCACATCATGTCTCCAATTTGACTTGTGTTCCTATCATGTTGTGAGTGGGTTCCACCAATTTGGCTCTCCCTTCTTGGTTTCAGAATGTCCAGGGCTCATCTGGAAAGATATAATTTATGCAGTCAGTCATAATGTAATTTTTGCCTTCAATATAACCCAGTGTTTTCACCTATCACTCACCACTTATGACAAAATATTATTCTTTTCTATCACTTATACAGCGATGCTTATGCCATTCAAGAGTCCAGGGATGGACGTGGGTTTTTGTCTGGTATGGGACTTGCTTTTTATCTAGCACATTATACACAGTTCCTCTATTGTTTTCATTATTTCAATTATGTCAGGTAAATAATTAGTGCTGTGTCATGCAAGTTTTCATGGTGAAAGGTGCTATGGTCCTGAACTGGAAGAGCTCTTGCAGTACCTCCTGCTGTCATAAGAAGTACAGTGGTACCTCAAGTTACGATATTTTTTCGTTCGAGAATGCTGTTCAAGTGCCATTACCAAACGAATTTATCCCCATAAGGAATAATGTAAAATAAACTAGTCCTTTTACACCCCCAAAAATATACCTACAAAAGCATTTAAAAAAATAAACTTACATAAAAGGGCGATTTTGGGGACCATCGTAACTCGAGGTACCACTGTAATTTGAAAGTCCAGTTACGAAACCTTTGTTTTCCAGGTAATTTAAGAACTTAGGCATACCCAATAATTTAGTTATTTAAACTAATACTGGCCATGAAATCTTGTCCATACTCCAGATTTGCAATTTGTTGCACAACCCCTTTTCTCCAAAAAATGCTTCATTGCTAATGAATGATTTTCTTTGCAGCAGCCACAGCAGGTTGGTGGAGGTCATCAACATCACAACCAGAGAGTCCTGCACAACCCCAATTTAAGCAAGGAGCGTGACCATCTCAAAGATCATCTTGAAGTTCCGATTGATACATCAGGAATGTCTGAACAGGAATTGCAGTTTCATTACTTCAAAATGCATGATGCAGATAACAACAATAAGCTTGATGGGCAGGAACTTATCAAATCTCTCTTCCATTGGCATGATGCAGCCAACCATGATGCTGGAAAGACTGGCCATCCTCCACCTGAACCAAAGCTCTTTACTGATGACGAGCTAGTAAATATGATAGATCCAATTTTACTTCAGGATGATAAGAATAAAGATGGATTTATTGATTATCCAGAATTTGTTCAGGCTCAGCGTAATGCTGCAGCAGCAGCAAGTGCTAATGCTGTTTAGAGATTCTCATTAAGTTATAAATTATAAGTGATAAGTCATTTTCTTCATTGAAAGATTGCTACTAAAGAATTATAGAAAAAGTATAACCCCCTAAATGCTTGTGAAAATATCTTAGTCGAAGGCTGTGATTTCATATTAGTTGTGACATGGGATAAGGTAGTTTTTCTAAAAGGATACAATAAAGTGATAAGTTTAAACAGAGTTTTAACTTGAACAAAAATTGAAAGGTATGCTGGTCTATTATGACAGTTTGTATTAAATAATTGTATAGCAAGTACAGCCTTTCCTCACTTAACGACAGAGTTCCGTTCCTGAGACCACGTCGTTAAATGAATTCGTCACTGAGGAGCATACTATAATGGTAGTGAGTTTGTGTCAACCATCTTTGATATTGTTTTAATGTCACCTTTCACCATTTATAACATTTCTGACATATTTTTAAATGTTTATACAGTAGTGTACTGTATATTGAAATAAACAGAAGAGGAAATCGGATCTTAAAATACATTTAGGTATGAATACTGGTCAGAGAGCCCGTCGTAAGTCCGAGGCATCAGTAAACGAGTACTTTGCTAAGTGAGGAGAGGCTGTATTATGGTTATATTTGCCATAGTTTTATAATTTTTATTGGATTTGCTGTATTATTTTAGATAGTTGGTGTTATATTATTGGTATATTTTTTGAGGGGGGAGGGGAAGTTTGCTAAATTTCACCCTTTTTTAAATCAATTGTCCTTGTTTTGTATAATGGTCAGTTCTCTAAATTATGAACTTTACACAAGTGAAAAAGTACTAATCAGTTTAAAGATAGTGGCTGTAGAACTGGTTTATATAACAAAAAAAAAAATTAATTTGATTTTTCAGGCTTAAATGTTTTATTCACTTTCTATTGTTCTCATCCTTTGATTCATTAGATCCACATATTTAAGTTTTAATTAATTCATGGGAAGGAAATAACGAACAGATCTTGTCTATTTTTTTTCCTAGTACCAAGAAATATATACTGCTAAATGCTTGTCATATTCATAAACAGTCATCATTTTATTGGAATCAGTTTGAATGGTTGATCAGGGCTTGTCTGAGTAGATTGTGTTGACAGTTGTAATGTAGTTTGCATAGATACATTAAGCTGCAATGGTCACTTGGTTTATACATTCAGGCTGGTCTGGAAGCATTAATAATATTTTTATTTACTACAAGAACATGTACAAGGTATACAGGCCTAGCTGACATCAATGACATACTACTATATAGAAAGCCACTTGTTTTGCAGAGCATTTCAGGCAAATTAGGTCAGTTTTGTCCAAGGATGCAACCCACACCAGTCTACTAACACCCAGGTACCCATTTTACTGAAGAAACAGTGTTTCTACCCTCACCATGTGAAATGAGAGCTTTAGCCACCAGGCACCATTATACAAGACTTGTGTAGTTTATCTAATGGAAACAGGTTAAATACTACATGTAAAGTAGATTTTTATCTTATTGGTCTAAACATTAGCATACATTTACAAAAAAAAATTCTACTGTATTTTCAAGCTAGGTTTATGGATATGCATAATTTTCTCATTGATACACCATGTGGATGAATAAAAATATTATATTCATAGTTTTCACATGGGGTTTTTAATAAGTCTGATTATATATCAAAACCAAGTGCTAAACCCACTAGGGTCAGAGCACTGCTGATTTTTTTAAAATTATTATTACAGCCGAGCTAACAGGAAAAATTTGTATGTACCAGTAGTGAAAAATCAGTATAAAAGAATCAAATTGCATAAGGAATGTCAGTTGGCCCAAGAGTTCTTTTAAGTGTGATAATTTATAATTTTCATTTACTAGTGTGGTAAGGTGGTTCTTGGATTTTGATTTATTTTTCTTGTCTTTGAACATCTGCATTTATTTATTACTGGTGGAATAGAATTCTTCCTCCGTAAGCCATGCGTGTCGTAAGAGGCGACTAAAATGCCGGGAGCAAGGGGCTAGTAACCCCTTCTCCTGTATATATTACTAAATGTAAAAGGAAAAACTTTTGTTTTACCTTTTGGGCCACCCTGCCTCGGTGGGAAACGGCCGACGTGTTGAAAGAAAGAGAAAGAATATAACTAGTAATTTGTTTTGTCATTTTTGAAAGTTTATCATGTCCTGTGTATATTATGTATTATAAAAAAAAGTGCTAAACCTACAAGGGTCATACAGCACAGGTCCTGTGTATATTAAATTCTCAATGCAATACATTAACTTTAAGGCCACAAGCCATTTTACCTTTTAACATGACAGGTAGGGCCATATTTATATTTTGTGATTGTAATCTGTTGAACAAATTAGATCTAGTTAGTTTTAAATCTCTCCATTGATAATTGTCACAATATGCAAGCAAGTAATGTACACAAATCACATCATATTTATTTTATGTTTGACTAATAGTAACTGATCTTTGTCATTTTTACTCTTAGACACTTTAGCCAACTGGGGTGTATTAATTTATTACCATGGTGTACTGGGTGGTAATACTAAAAAGGTCCCATTGTTTACAAACTGGTTATGGATATCATATTTTGTTAAATAAACAAGTTTATTTATAATTAGTTTTATTACTTCATAATTATTATTATTATTATATACAGCACTTGAGAAGAAAGAAGTCCCACTGGGAATCTTCATTGATCTACGCAAAGCTTTTGATACAGTTGACCATGATTTACTGCTCACAAAATTAGCACACTATGGTATAAGGGGGCACCCACTCAACTACCTAAAGTCATCTCACCAACAGAAGCCAATACGTGTACACAAATGGAGCGAACTCTTCCACACAACAAATTACAGTCGGAGTCCCTCAAGGAAGTGTCCTGGGGCCACTCCTATTCCTCATTTACATAAATGACCTACCGAATGCATCACAACTACTCAAACCCATTTTATTTGCAGATGACACAACATATGTCTTCTCTCACCCAAATCCAGTTATACTGGCCAACACTGTTAATGCCGAATTACAGAAAATATCAACATGGATGACGACTAACAAGCTTACTCTCAATACTGACAAGACCTACTTCATACAGTTTGGAAGCAAAGCCACAAATGTTCCACTTAACATAACACTCAATGGTACACCCATCACAAGACTCACAGAGGGAAAATTCCTAGGAATCCACCTTGACAGTAGCCTTAAATTCCAAACACATATACAACAAATTTCCAAGAAAATCTCGAAGACAGTAGGCATATTATCAAAGATACGCTATTATGTACCACAATCAGCTCTCCTTGCACTATATCATTCACTTATCTACCCGTATCTCACCTATGGAATCTGTGCATGGGGATCAACAACGTTAAATCCCTTAGACCACTCATAACACAAAAAAGGCCGCAGTCAGAATGATAAAAATTTCCCCCTCTAGACAGCATACTCCACCAATATTCAAAAGTCTCAAACTACTCACCGTAAAGAACATTCATACTTACTCTTGTGCCTACTACATATATAAAACTTTTCACTCTTTAAAATAAACCCTCTGCTCAAAATTCTCCTCACCAACTTTAATAGGACCCATGACCACAACACAAGACACAGATCACTTTTTGATATACCCCTGTTCATATCAACCTATGTAAAAATTCTATGCACATAAAGGGCCCCCGAATCTGGAATTCATTACCAGTAAATATTAAGATAATCTTGTCTGAAAATCAATTTAAGACCCAAATCAAAAACCACCTACTACCCAAAAATAAATG
>WNWK01030842.1:0-23181 GCA_009830355.1 Cherax destructor
CCTCCACTAACCCATGCTCTAACAGAAATTCTACCTCCTGTTGAAGTAGCCTCTGTTTTTCAGGATTAGCCTGTAAGGGGAGAGTTTAATAGGTTTAAAGTTTCCAATATCTACATCATGATATCCTAATGTACATTTTTTCATCACATCCGAAAATATCAGGATAAGACTGTAGGAGCGCAGTTAAATTAGTTACTTGAGACTTGGTCAAACCCAACATTAAAGGTTTAGGGTCCTTGAGGAGGACCGAATTTGGAAGCTTTACATTAATCTCAGAGTGCAAAGAGTCAGGGTCAAGAGGCAGAGGACAGAGTCATTACTGGAATTTTTATCTGGTGTATTAAAAGCTTTTAATTTGATTAATGTGGTAAGTTTTGCTTTTTGAGGTCTTGTCAAGGGAAGATACCACATAATTTACATCAGATAATTTATTTACGATTTGCATTGGTCCCGTAAATCTAGCTTTCAAGGTGTGGCCAGGTATAGGCTCCTGTACCAACACCTTATCTCCTGGATGGAGACAGGAAAACAGGTAGAGCAATCTGAGATGACTTGCAGACACCAATGCCTCCTAGTCTGACTGGGAGTGTAGCTTGGTCCCACTGCCCATCTTCTAGAGTAAGGTTAAGTACTTTTAGTAAAGATCTGCTCAGGATACTGTCATATTCGGCAGTATAGGGTTATCATATGAAGGAGCACATCTTAGGAAATATGTCCACCTGGGCAGACTCAAGCATTTTGTGAGAAGGTACAAGTCATCATGGGTGTCAAGATTGCCTATTCGTTGTTCCATTCTCCTCAATTCTTCCAGTTTCTTCCTGAGAATTATGTCAATGGCATCACTTCCCAGAGGTGCTCCAAGCAAGACACTATTAGTAGGGGCAATGACTGATGCTCCTGGTAGTTTTGATATCACTGTATCTATCACTTGTTGATTGACTGAGATGATTTTACATTTGAATGGATTCAGGATGAGACCCATTTCCTGTCCCCGTGTCATCACCTGTGTAAGATCATCTAGAAGGGACTCCTTTGTACCTGCTAGTGTGCCATCCAGGAACCAGATGTTTAGCTCACTGGTCAGTCTGACTGTGATTTCCCTAACTGCTATACAGAAGAGAAATGGTGCGAGAAGATCCCCTTGCTGGACACCCTCTGATGATATAATTTCATGCTGTCCAAACAGGAGAATTGATTTCATGCTATATCCAGCTGAAACAAAAGGGAAGATACCTGGGAAATGTTCTTGTACAGCTGCTAATACTACGTCTCTTTTCAGGAGATTAAATGCATTCTTGAAATCTAATTTAACCACTGCGTTGGGATTTTCTTTCTTTTTGGGTCACCCTGCCTCGGTGGGAGACGGCCGACTTGTTGAAAAAAAAAAAAAATATATATATATATATATATTCCCAAAACATTGCTATTAAGAAATGTGATTCAATTACAGTAAGACGAATAGTAACGTTACCTTGAGTGATCGTCACTGTGTACTGTGTAGTTTGAGCAGTATCTTTTGTATACTGTTTTAAATGGGCAGTGAAAGCTTCAGACAGGGTGGTCAACACATTATTGTTTTCTGGAAATAGATAATTATATATTAATTATTATAATGTGGTTTTAACAAATAATTCTGAGATATTTATATATTCATCAATTTATATAGTCACCTTGTTATTGCTATTAGAGGGTGAGCTCACTGGAGAAGTGCAAAAACTAATCAACTCTACGACAGAGTTCACTGGTTGTAAAAACTGACAGATTATTTGAAAATCGAAACAGAAGTCCTACTAATAGATACCTTTTTTAAACTCTTGTACTATATGAAATATTGTTTTTGTCTTATGAAAACATTCAACTATAATTTAAGAAACATGGGATACAAGGCTGGTTTACTGTACTATGGGAAGGGTTGATACAAGGCTGGTTTACTGTACTATGGGAAGGGTTGACACAAGGCTGGTTTACTGAACTATAGGAAGGGTTGATACAAGGCTGGTTTACTGTACAATGGGAAGGGTTGATACAAGGCTGGTTTACTGTACCATGGGAAGGGTTGATACAAGGCTGGTTTACTTTACCATGGGAAGGGTTGATACAAGACTGACTTAATGTACCATGGAAAAGGTTGATACAAGGCTGGTTTACTGTACTATGGGAAGGGTTGATGCAAAGCTGGTTTACTGTACCATGGGAAGGGTTGATACAAGGCTCGTTTACTGTACCATGGGAAGGGTTGATACAAGACTGGTTTACTGTACCATAGGAAGGGTTGATACAAGGCTTGTTTACTGTACTATGGGAAGGGTTGATACAAGGCTTGTTTACTGTACTATAGTAAGGGTTGATATAAGAGTGGTTTACTGTACCATAGGAAGGGTTGATACACGGCTAGTTTACTGTACCATGGGCAGGGTTGAAACAAGGCTTGTTTACTGTACCATGGGAAGGGTTGACAAAAGACTGGTTTACTGTACCATGTAAAGGGTTGATACAAGGCTTGTTTACTGTACCATGGGAAGGGTTGATACAAGGCTGGTTTACTGTACCATGGGAAGGGTTAACACAAGACTGGTTTACGTACCATGGCAAGGGTTGATACAGGCTTGTTTACTGTACCATGGGAAGGGTTGATACAAGACTGGTTTACTGTACCATGAAAAAGGTTGATACAAGGCTGGTTTACTGTACCATGGGAAGGGTTGATACAAGGCTTGTTTACTGTACTATGGGAAGGGTTGATGCAAGTGTGGTTTACTGTACCATGGGAAGAGTTGATACAAGACTGGTTTACTGTACCATGGAAAGGGTTGATACAAGGCTTGTTTACTGTACCATGGGAAGGGTTGATACAAGGCTGGTTTACTGTACCATGGGAAGTGATGATGCAAGGCTGGTTTACTGTACCATGAAAAGGGTTCATAAATGGCTGGTTTACTGTACCATGGGAAGGGTTGATACAAGGCTGGTTTACCTTACTATGGGAAGGGTTGATACAAGGCTGGTTTACTGTACCATGGGAAGGGTTGATACAAGGCTGGTTTACTTTACCATGGGAAGGGTTGATACAAGGCTGGTTTACCGTACCATGGCAAGGGTTGATACAAGGCTTGTTTACTGTATCATGGGAAGGGGTGATACAAGGCTAGTTTACTGTACCATGGGTAGGGTTGATACAAGGTTGGTTTACTGTACCTTGGGAAGGGTTGATACAAGGCTGGTTTACTGTACCTTGGGAAGAGGTGATACAAGGCTTGTTTACTGTACCATAGGAAGGGTTGATACAAGGCTGGTTTACTGTACCATGGAAGGGTTGATACAAGGCTGGTTTACTGTACTATGGGAAGGGTTGACACAAGGCTGGTTTACTGAACTATAGGAAGGGTTGATACAAGGCTGGTTTACTGTACAATGGGAAGGGTTGATACAAGGCTGGTTTACTGTACTATAGGAAGGGTTGATACAAGGCTGGTTTTCTGTACTATAGGAAGGGTTGATACAAGGCTGGTTTACTGTACTATGGGAAGGGTTGATGCAATAGCTGGTTTACTGTACTATGGGAAGGGTTGATGAAAGGCTGGTATACTGTACCATAAGAAGGGTTGATACAAGACTGGTTTACTGTACCATGGAAATGGGTTGATACAAGGCTGGTTTACTGTACCATGGGAAGGGTTGATGCAAAGCTGGTTTGCTGCACCATGGGAAGGGTTGATACAAGGCTGGTTTACTGTGCCATGGGAAGGGTTGGTACAAGGCTGGTTTACTGTACCATGGAAAAGGTTGATACAAGACTGGTTTACTGTACCATGAAAAGGGTTGATACAAGGCTGGTTTGCTGTACCATGGGATGGGTTGATGTAAAGCTGGTTTACTGTACCATGGGAAGGGTTGATAAAAGGCTGGTTTACTGTACCATGGGAAGGATTGATACAAGGCTGGTTTACTGTACCATGGGAAGGGTTGATACAAGGCTGGTTTACTTTACCATGGGAAGAGTTGATACAAGACTGACTTAATGTACCATGGAAAAGGTTGATACAAGGCTGGTTTACTGTACTATGGGAAGGGTTGATGCAAAGCTGGTTTACTGTACCATGGGAAGGGTTGATAAAAGGCTCGTTTACTGTACCATGGGAAGGGTTGATACAAGACTGGTTTACTGTACCATGGGAAGGGTTGATACAAGGCTTGTTTACTGTACTATGGGAAGGGTTGATACAAGGCTTGTTTACTGTACTATGGGAAGGGTTGATATAAGAGTGGTTTACTGTACCATAGGAAGGGTTGATACACGGCTAGTTTACTGTACCATGGGAAGGGTTGAAACAAGGCTTGTTTACTGTACCATGGGAAGGGTTGACAAAGACTGGTTACTGATCATGTAAGGGTTGATACAAGGCTTGTTTACTGTACCATGGGAAGGGTTAACACAAGACTGGTTTACGTACCATGGCAAGGGTTGATACAGGCTTGTTTACTGTACCATGGGAAGGGTTGATACAAGACTGGTTTACTGTACCATGAAAAGGGTTGATACAAGGCTGGTTTACTGTACCATGGGAAGGGTTGATACAAGGCTTGTTTACTGTACTATGGGAAGGGTTGATGCAAGTGTGGTTTACTGTACCATGGGAAGGGTTGATACAAGACTGGTTTACTGTACCATGGAAAGGGTTGATACAAGGCTTGTTTACTGTACCATGGGAAGGGTTGATACAAGGCTGGTTTACTGTACCATGGGAAGTGATGATGCAAGGCTGGTTTACTGTACCATGAAAAGGGTTCATAAATGGCTGGTTTACTGTACTATGGGAAGGGTTGATACAAGGCTGGTTTACCGTACCATGGCAAGGGTTGATACAACGCTTGTTTACTGTATCATGGGAAGGGTTGATACAAGGCTAGTTTACTGTACCATGGGAAGGGTTGATACAAGGTTGGTTTACTGTACCTTGAAATGGTTGATACAAGGCTGGTTTACTGTACCTTGGGAAGGGTTGATACAAGGCTGGTTTACTGTACCTTGGGAAGAGGTGATACAAGGCTTGTTTACTGTACCATAGGAAGGGTTGATACAAGGCTGGTTTACTGTACCATGGAAGGGTTGATACAAGGCTGGTTTACTGTACCATGGTAAGGGTTAATACAAGGCTGGTTTACTGTACCTTGGGAAGGGTTGATACAAGGCTGGTTTACTGTACCATGGAAGGGTTGATACAAGGCTGGTTTACTGTACCATGGCAAGGGTTGGTACAAGGCTTGTTTACTGTACCATGGAAGGGTTGATACAAGGCTGGTTTACTGTACCATGGGAAGGATTGATACAAGGCTGGTTTACTCTACCATTGAAGGGTTGATACAAGGCTGGTTTACTGTACCATGGCAAGGGTTGATACAAGGCTGGTTTACTCTACCATTGAAGGGTTGATACAAGGCTGGTTTACTCTACCATTGAAGGGTTGATACAAGGCTGGTTTACTGTACCATGGCAAGGGTTGGTACAAGGCTGGTTTACTCTACCATTGAAGGGTTGATACAAGGCTGGTTTACTGTACCATGGAAGGGTGATACATGTAATGGCGCGTGCAGCTCGTGAACAATAAAAGTTATATAATTCTTTAATTAAATTTTCTTTCCATGCAGTATTTTGACTAAGACTCTCCTGATGAGCTTCAAGCATTCAAAAAAATATGTAACCTGATTGAAAAATAAAGGTTTGAATTGTGTGGCTTGTTTTGTGGTGTGTTTATTACTAAGACACTTGCCCGGTGTGTGTACTCACCTAATTGTGGTTGCAGGGGTCGAGGCATCACCCCTGGCACCGTTTCTTCAATGGTCGCTACTAGGTCCACTCTCTCCCTGCTCAATGAGCTTTATCATACGTCTTCTTATAGCTATGTATGGTTCCTGCCTCCACTACCTCACTTTCCAGACTATTCCACTTCCTGACAACTCTATGACTGAAGAAATACTTGCTAACATCCTTGTGACTCATCTGAGTCTTCAACTTCCAATTGTGACCCCTTGTTGGTGTGTTCCATCTCTGAAACATCCTTTCTCTGTCCACCTTGTCGATTCCTCTCAGTATTTTTTATGTCGTTATCATGTCCCCCCTTGTCCTTCCTGTCCTCCAGTGTCGTCATGTCTCGTTGAAAACCTTTGCAATTTCTCTAGTTTCCTGACGTGCTTGGCCAGGTGAGGGTTCCAAAATTGTGTGTGTGTGTGTGTGTGTGTGTTTGTGTGTGTGTGTTTGTGTGTTTGTGTGTGTGTGTGTGTGTGTGTGTGTGTGTGTGTGAACTCACCTATATGTGGTTGCAGTGATCGACCCACAGCTCCTGTCCCCGCCTCTTCCCTGGTCGCTACTAAGTCCACTCTCTTCCTGCTCTAATAGCCTTATCATATCTCTCCTTAAGTCTGTTTATGGATCCTGCATCCACTACATCACTCTCGATTGTTCCACTTCCTGACAACTCTAAGGCTGAAGAAATACTTCCTAACATCCCTGTAACTCATCTGAGTTTTCAACTTCCAGTTGTGGCCCCGTGTTGCCTTGTCGCAGCTGTGAAACATTCTGTCTCTGTACGCCTTGTCAATCCCTCTCAGTATTTTATACATCGTTATCATATCCTCCTATCCCTCCTTTCCTCCATTATCGTTAGGTTGAATTCCCTTAACCTCTCCTCATGGTACATACCCCTTAGTTCCGGGACTAGTCTTCTTGCAAACTGGTATTGTGTATTCCAATATTGCCCTGACGTACACGGTGTACAGTGTTTTGAATGACTCCTTACTTAGATGTCGAAACGCTATTCTTAGGTTTGCCAGGAATCCATATGCTGCAGCAGTTATTTGGTTGATATGCGCCACAGGGAAAGTGTTCCGTGTGATGCTCACCCCAAGATCCTTTCCCTTGAGTGAGATTTGGATTCTTTGACCCCCGAGCGTGTACTCCATCTGTGGTCGTGTTTGTCCTTCCCCAAGCTTCATGAATTTGTACTTCGTGGGGTTAAAGTTCAGGAGCCAGCTGTTGGACCAGGTTGACTTAAAATTAGTTGGAAATTGCTACTCTGGTCTAATCTCTTGCGTGGAACTGTGTTGAAAGCCTTCTTACAGTCCAGGAAAATGCAGTCTACCCACCCTTCTCTCTCTTTTGTCTTCCGTCACCTTGTCATAAGCCTCCAGTAGGTTTATGACAGTATTTCTCTTCCCTGAAACCGTGTCTGGTGGCTTGGTGACAAAAGCTCTCGCTTCACACGGTGAGGGTCCGGGTTCAATTCTCCGTGAGGGTAGAAACATTGGGAGTATTTCCTTACATCGGTTGTCTATGTTCACCCATCAGTAATAATGGGTACCTGGGTGTTAGTCGACTGGTGTGGGTCGCATCCTGGGACAAAACTGACCTAATTTGCCCGATATGCTCTGCATAACAAGCGGCTTTCTATATACAGTAGTATGTCATTGATGTCAGCTAGGCCTGTATACCTTGTACATGTACTTGTAGAAATAAAGATATTATTATTATTATTATTATTATTATTATTATTATTATTATTATAATAAGCTCATTCCTTTTCTAAGTGCTCCACCACTCCTCTCCTGATTATGTTCTCCATGATTTTACATACTATACATGTCAGTGACACTGGTCTGTAGTTTAATGTTTCCTGTCTGTCTTCTTTCTTAAAATCCGGTACTACATTTGCAGTCTTTTACACCTCAGTCACCCATGGAGAGATGTCCTGGCCCACCGCCTTTGAGGTATCTAGCTCACTTAGCAGCCTCTTCACTTCCTCCTGGGTTGTGTGTATTGTGTCCAGCACTTGGTGTACCCCAACATGTTTTCCTCCTGATGTAGCTGTACAACAGTTTCAGGTCAATTTTGGCTTTCGATGCGATCTCCTTATTTTCCTGTGTTCTTTCTTTTCTCTACTATTTTACTCTCTCTAGCGCACTTAGTTTTGGCCTCTGTACACCTTAGGGTGAGGCAAGGGCTCGTTCTATCTTCCTATTATTTCTGTTGTCATTGGGTGCGAATCTCTTTTCTGATTTTCCCACCAGTTCTCTTACCCACTGAACCTCATTTAGGAAATTTCTCATGCCTATGTAGACCCCTCTCCACTTGTAACTCTATGTATTCGAAGCTCAGGACCACATGATCACTAGCTCTGAGGGGGCCCTTCATATGTCATGTCCTCAATGTCTGAACTACTCAAGGTGAATAACGATGTCCAGTCTTGTTGTTTCATCCTCTTCTCTCTCTCTAACGTATTGATGCATGAGGTTTTTCAGTACCCCCTCCATCTTCTTAGCTCTCCAAGTTGCTGGACCCCCAAGTGGCTCCAGGATTTCCCAGTCAATCTCCTTGTGATTGATATCACCTACAACTAGTAACTTTGCCTTGCCCATGTGGGCCCTTCTGGCTACCTCAGTTAGTGTATCAACCGTTGCTCTGTTGTTCTCATCATATTCTTGTTCGGCCTCCTACTATTCTGGGGTGGGTTGTACATCACTGCAATCCCCACCTTGGTGTGTGTGTGTGTGTGTTCTTTTTCTCCCATGTGAAGTGTGTTTAACTCTCGAAAGCCTGACCAGTGAAATTAACAAAGTACTAAATACTGACTAAGATCAAATGGTCAATCAAATCCCCAAAAAATTATACAGACATCATTTACACTTAAGATAAAATTACTTAAGATAAAATTTTGCTTGGATTTTTACCCCGAAGGGGTGTTTCAGTCTTATCCCCAGGATGCGACCCACACCAGTCAACTAACACCCAGTTACATGCTTACTAGGTGAACAGGGACAGCAGATGTAAGGAAACACGCCCAATGTTTCCATCCTGCAAGGGATTGAACCATGGACACTCAGTATGTGAGGCGAGAGCGTTGCCTACCAGGCCACGGGACACCAACTTAAAAGGATTACTTTGGTTAATTGGGCTTAATGCCTATTGACACATGAGGGTCATTAACGTTGTCTGTCACTTGTTTACCACCAATCAAGAATAATCCCAAATATTGGCTTATCTGCATTAAAGTAAATTGCAAAGTAAATAAACATAGTTGCCACTTTATTACATACACCCTAGATGGGGCTCCTTTTTTAGCCCACGCAGCAGGATGAATTCCTCCTGGCCTGGATTCAACAATATGCTGGAAACATTCATTAGAGATTCTGGTCCATGTTGACATGACATGACAGCATCACGCAGTTGCTGCAGATTTGTCGAATACACATTCCTGGTGGGAATCTCCCACTTCACCTCATTCCTGGTGGGAATCTCCCACTTCACCTCATCTCAAAGGTTTATAATAAATCCTGACCCTACCATCATTAACAATACTTGCTGGATGTTTTGTGTTTTTTCTTAGACGTTATTCTCTGTAAACCCTAGAAACTGGTATGTGTGATAATCCCAGGAATAACCAGCTTCTGAGATATTCAAACTACCACAGAAAACCTCTTTTGTTCATAATGAATACTTGTAGAGTATTTAATGTTGCTACTCTAAAACTTCGTAGCTCAAAAAATCTGTTATAAAGTGTTCTAAAGTATTCACTTGGGGACCTCTGTTGACAAATGAATATTTTGGGTGAATGAGAAGAGGCAT
Source organism: Cherax destructor (assembly GCA_009830355.1). NCBI lineage: Eukaryota > Metazoa > Arthropoda > Malacostraca > Decapoda > Parastacidae > Cherax > Cherax destructor. Next base: position 9,617 of record WNWK01030842.1, read on the forward strand.
TTTCTTGTTTCCACAAGAAAAAATAAACACGCAAAAATCTGAAAGGAAAAAACTTGGTGAGTACTTAAAAGTATTGTACAGAGTTGGAAATGTCTAAATAATTATTATTGCGTTTCCCTCAGACTTAATTATTAGTAGGTACCCCTAAGAGTTAATTATTAACAAGTACACCTCACAGTTAATTATTAATACGTACCCCTCAGAGTTTCGTAGATACTTTCGAGTTCAGCTGAATTTGGTTTTTCTGAACTCCTCTTCTTGACATGTATATCCTTGATATTGTTGCCATTCGTAGAATGATTAGATGTTTCATACAGAAACTCATTGGTGAATACTACAGTACACCTTACAGTAATCACAATTAATAAACACTTCCACATGTTGGTGGTAACCACACTCCACCAGTGAAGACTTATAAACACTGAAGGAAGCTGTCTGAGAGAGTCTGTGTGGAGGTTCACACCCTTTGAGGGACACGTTATATACTGAGGGCAACTGTGTTGTAAAATAAACATTATGAGTAGCGGGAGACAGGACCTTGTAACTCAACGCTGTGTGTTCAAGGACGAGCTCAGTGGTGGAGGGAGTGAGAGAGTTAAAAGTAGAAAGGAGGAAAAAACGGCCGATACTTTTAAAATATTAATATTACATGCTATAAAAAATATTAGTATAACGCTCCACCTCACAACTGTGAGGGTTACTCATACATTCAAACACTCACACACCAGATAACTGGTGCAGCATGTGGGCACCTTGCAAACATGAGAATAGCGTTCCGATACCTCAGTAAGGAATCGTTCAAGACACTGTACACTGTGTACGTCAGGCCTATACTAGAGCATGCAGCACCAGTTTGGAACCCACACCTGGTCAAGCACGTCAAGAAATTAGAGAAAGTGCAAAGGTTTGCAACAAGGTTAGTTCCGGAGCTAAGAGGAATGTCCTATGAAGAAAATTTAAGGGAAATCGGCCTGATGACACTGGAAGACAAGAGGGTTAGGGGAGACATGATAACGACATACAAAATACTGCGTGGAATAGATAAGATGGACAGAGACAGGATGTTCCAGAGAGGGAACACAGAAACAAGGGGTCACAATTGGAAGTTGAAGACTCAGATGAGTCAAAGAGATGTTAGGAAGTATTTCTTCAGCCATAGAGTAGTCAGGAAGTGGAAGTGGAGGCAGGAACCATACATAGCTTTAAGACGAGGTATGATAAAGCTCATGGAGCTGGGAGAGAGTGGACCTAGTAGCGGTCAGTGAAGAAAGAAGCAGGGCCAGGAGGAGCTGTGAAACGACCCCTGCAACCACAATTAGGTGAGTACAATTAGGTGAGTACACACACACACACACACACACACACACACACATGCAAAAGCTAGAGGATCAGGCACACGTAACAGGAAAAGCACTGCAATGGATCAGAGAATATCTGACAGGGAGGCAACAACGAGTCATGGTACGTGACGAGATGTCAGAGTGGGCACCTGTGACGAGTGGAGTTCCACAAGGGTCAGTCCTAGGACCTGTACTGTTTTTGGTATATGTGAATGACATAACGGAAGGGATAGACTCAGAAGTGTCCCTGTTTGCAGATGATGTGAAGTTAATGAGAAGAATCAAATCAGTCGAGGATCAGGCAGGAATACAAAGAGACCTGGACAGGCTGCAAGCCTGGTCCAGTAACTGGCTCCTTGAATTTAACCCTGCCAAATGTAAAGTCATGAATATCGGGGAAGGGCAAAGAAGACCGCAGACAGAGTATAGTCTAGGTGGCCAAAGACTGCAAACCTCACTCAAAGAAAAGATCTTGGGGTGAGTATAATACCGAGCACATCTCCTGAGGCACACATCAATCAGATAACTGCTGCAGCATACGCGGCTGGCAAACCTAAGAATAGCGTTCCAATACCTCACCAAGGAATCATTCAAGACTCTGTATACCATATACGTCAGGCCCATACTGGAGTATGCAGCACCAGTTTGGAACCCACACCTGGTCAAGCACGTCAAAAAATTAGAGAAGTGCAAAGGTTTGCAACAAGACTAGTCCCAGAGCTAAGGGGATTGTCCTACGAAGAAAGGTTAAGGGAAATCGGCCTGACGACACTAGAGGACAGGAGGGTTAGGGAGACATGATAACGACATATAAAATACTGCGAGGAATAGATAAGGTGGACAGAGACAAGATGTTCCAGAGAGGGGACACAGAAACAAGGGGTCACAATTGGAAGTTGAAGACTCCTATGAGTCAAAGGGATGTTAGGAAGTATTTCTTCAGTCATAGAGTTGTCAGGAAGTGGAATAGCTTGGAAAGCGACATAGTGGAGGCAGGAACCATACATAGTTTTAAGACTAGGTTTGATAAAGCTCATGGAGCAGGGAGAGAGAGGACCTAGTAGCAATCAGTGAAGAGGCGGGGCCAGGAGCTATGACTCGACCCCTGCAACCACAAATAGGTGAGTACAAATAGGTGAGTACACACACAGAAAGAGAGACAAGAATAGAAGAAGCAGAGGGCAACCAGAGCAGGGCAGAGCAACAAGCGTAAGCACACACAGAACCACCCTCAGAACCCCACAGCCAAATACATTATCCCAAAACAAACCACAATCCACACTCACAGCCCCCACCCCACACTACTCAGTAGAATCCCACACCACATTACCAGGTCCCCCAACCCTCACAAACCCTTCAGAATACTGTGTTGGAGGAGAAACTAAATTTATGGTTCACCAACGCTGATGGAATAACGAATAAGTGGGAGGAGTGGCACGAAAGAATCAAAGAGACATCACAGCTCTCCCAGAAACCAAGCACACAAGAATGATAACAGATGCCGTATTTTCAACTGGATATCAGATCCTGAGGAAAGACAGAGGAAACTGCTCATCAAAAACCAATGGGATTTTGAGGAGCTGGAGAGAGGAGACAGAGGAGAAGCAAGAGACTACATAATAGGAACACTTCAGTATGGAAGTTCCAAGGGGATAATTGCAGTGATGTATAACCCACCGCAGAATAGCAGGAGGCCAAGACAAAAATATGATGAGAGTAATAGAGCAATGATTGACACACTGGCTGAAGTGGTCAGAAGGACCCATATGGGAAGAACAAAGCTACTGGTTGTGGGTGACTTCAACCACAAAGAAATCGACTGGGAAAACCTGGAGCCACGTGGGGGCCCAGAAACTTGGAGGGCAAAGATGTTGGAAGTGATACTGGAAAACCTCATGCATCAGCACGTTAAGGACACTACAAGAGAGAGAGGAGAAGACGGACCAACAAGACTGGACCTAGTATTCACCTTAAGTAGTGCAGATATTGAGGACATCACATGTGAAAGGCCCCTCGGAGCTAGTGATCATGTGGTTCTGAACATCGAATACATACTAGAGTTACTAGTGGAGATTGAAGCAGGAAGGGTACAGCGGAATAAGCCAAACTACAAGAGAGGGGACTACACAGGCTTGAGGAACTTCCTGCACGAGGTTCAGAGGAACAGAGAACTGTCAGATAAATCAGTAAATGAGATGATGGAATGTGTAAAAACAATATGCCCTTGTACCCCAGGGAAACAGAAATAATGAAAAGGCCAGAGCAAGCCCTTGGTTCACCCAGAGGTGTGGAGAGGTCAAAACTAAATGTGCTAGAGAATGAAAGAAATGTAGGAGGCAAAGGACCCAAGTGAATAAGGAGAGTATTGAAGAGCCAGAAATGAATATGTAGATGAATGGTTCAGAGAACCGACAGGTTGATAAACTAAACACATGTGCAACACTTGGGTATCTTTAATGAGGAAACGTTTCGCCACACAGTGGCTTCATCAGTCCATACGAAGGAGAATAGTGAAGAACAGGAGGAGTTTGAGGTAATCAGTCCCTCAGCCTTGAGTCGATGTAATCAGTCCATCAATCTTGAAAAGAATACAGCATATGTGCGAAGAAGTGACTTGTATACTGTAGGCAGGTGAGGTGCAGCAGTCGAAGGTGGTGTCACATTTGACGAATGTGGAAGTATGTCATGCCCAAGGGTTAGGAAAGTGAAGAATTCCCTGTATTAAGATCCCAAGATGTTGCTATGTCAGACAGGAATGTGAATGGTTCAGAGAACCGACAGGTTGGGCATGACCTGCTTCCACATTCGTCAAATGTGATACCACCTACGTCTGCTGCACCTCTCCTCGCCTACAATACATAAGCCATTTCTTCGCACATATGCTGTATTCTTTTCAAGATTGATGGACTGATTACATCGACTCAAGGCTGAGGGACTGATTACCTCAAACTCCTCCTGTTCTTCACCATTCTCCTTTGTATGGACTGATGAAGCCACTGTGTGGCGAAACGTTTCCTCATTAAAGATATCCAAGTGTTGCACATGTGTTTAATTTATCAGAAATGAATATGCGCAGGTAAGGTGTGAGGCCCAACGACAATACGAAAATGACATAGCAGCAAAAGCTAAATCCAACCCAAAACTGTTGTACAGTCACATCAGGAGGAAAACAACAGTCAAGGACCAGGTAATCAGGCTGAGGAAAGGAGGCGAGATCATAAGAAATGACCGAGAAGTATGTGAGGAGCTCAACATGAGATTTAAAGAAGTATTCACAGTGGAGACAGAAAGGACTCCAGAAACACGAAGTGGTGGGATACTCCATCAAGTGCTGGACACAATACACAACCGAGGAGGAGGTGAAGAGGCTGCTAAGCGAACTAGATTCCTTATAGACGATGGGGACAGATAACATCTCTCCTTGGGTCGTGAGAAAGGGAGCAGAGGCGCTCTGTGTGTCACTAACAACAATCTTCAACACAGATATCTATCGAAACAGGGCGACTACCTGAGGTATGGAAGACAGCAAATGTTGTCCCAATTTTTAAAAAAGGATACAGACATGCAACATTAAACTACAGACCAGTATCACTGACATGCATAGTATGCAAAGTCTTGGAAAAGATTGTTAGGAGATAATGTTAGGTGGAGGGCCTAGAAAGGAATGAGCTTATCTGCGACAACCAGTATGGATTCAGGGACGGGAAATCCTGTGTCACAAACCTCGTGGAGTTCTATGACAAGATGACAGCAGTAAGACAAGAGAGAGAAGAGTGGTTAGATTGCATTTTCTTGGACTGTAAAAAGGCTTTTGACACAGTTCCACACAAGAGATTAATACAAATATTGGAGGACCAGACAGGTATAACAAGGAAAGCCCTGCAATGGATCAGAGAATACCTGACAGAAAGGCAACAGTTAGACATGGTACTCGACGAGGTGTCGGAGTGGGCGCCTTTGACGAGCGGGGATCCACAGGGGTCCGTCATAGGACCGGTGCTGTTTCTGGAATATTTGAACGACATGACGGAAGGAATAGACTCAGAAGTATCTCTGTTTGCAGACGATGTTAAGTTAATGAGGAGAACTCAATCGGAGGAAGACCAGGCAGGACTACAAAGGGATCTGGACAGGCTACAGGCCAGGTCCAGATCCCTTTGTAGTCCTGCCTGGTAGGGGAAGGGCAAAGAAGACCGCAGACAGAATACAGTCTAGGGGGCCAAAGACTACAAACCTCACTCAAGAAAAAAGATCTTCGGGTGAGTATAACACTGAACACATCTCCTGAGGCGCACATCAACCAAATAACTGCTACGGCATACGGGCGACTTGCAAACCTAAGAATAGCATTCCGACATCTCAGTAAGGAGGAGTCGTTCTGGTCTCTGTACACCGTGTACGTTAGGCCCATATTGGAATATGCAACACCAGTTTGGAACCCACACCTGGCCAAGCATGTCAAGAAATTAGAGAAAGTGCAAAGGTTTACAACGAGACTAGTCCCGGAGTTAAGGAGCATGTCCTATGAGGAGAGGTTAAGGGAAATCGACCTGACGACACTTTAAGATAGGAGGGACAGGGAGGACATGATAACATAAATTACTGAGAGGAATCAACAAAGTTGACAGGAACAGGATGTTCCAGAGATGGGACACACCAACAAGGGGTCTTAATTGGAACTTGAAGAATCAGATGAGTCACAGGGATGTTAGGATGTATTTCTTAATCCACATAGTTGTCAGGAAGTGGAATAGTCTGGAAAGGGAGGTGGTGGAGGCAGGATCTATACATAGCTCACGGAGGAGGGAGGGAGTGACCTAGTAGCGACCAGTGAAGAGGCGGGGCCAGGAGCTATGAATCGACCCTTGCAACCACAATTAGGTGAGTACAGTTAGGTGAGTACACACCCCTGGTCAAGCACGTCAAGAAATTAGAGAAAGTGCAAAGGTTGTGACAAAACTAATCCCGGAGCTAAGGGGTATGTCACTCCTGTCCCACCTGACCAGACTGGAGGACAGGAGGGACAGGGACGACATGATACCGACATATAAAATACTGAGAGGAATTGACAAGGTGGACAGAGACACGATGTTTCAGAGATGGGACACAGGAACAAGCGGTCACCATTGGAAGCTGGAGACTCAGATGAGTCACAGAGATTTTAAGAAGTATTTCTTCAGCCATAGAGTTGTCAGGAAGTGGAACAGTCTGAAGAGTGATGTAGTGGAAGCAGGATCCATACATAGCTTTAAGAAGAGGTATTATAAAGCTCGTGGAGTAGGGAGAGAGTGAACCTAGTAGCGACCAGTGAAGAGGCGGGGCCTGGAACTATGACTTGACCCCTGCAACCATAATTAGGTGAATTAGGGGAGTGCACAAACACACATAAATTCACAAACAAACAAACACACACACACACACACACACACACACACACGTCCCCTCAGAGCCAGCGATCACGTGGTTCTGAACTTTGAAAACACAGAGTTACAAATGGAGAGCGAAGCAGGAAGGGCAGGACGAATGAAGCCAAACTACAAGAGAGGGGACTACACATGTATGAGGAACTTACTGTATGAAGTTCAGTGGGACAGAGAACTGGCAGGGAAAACAGTAAATGAGGTGATGGAATATTTGACAACAATATGCAAGGCAGCAGAGAGGTTTGTACCCAAGGGTAACAAACGAGAAGGCCAGGACGAGCCCTTGGTTCACCCGGTGTAGAGAGGCCCAAACCAAATGCAATAGAGAATATAACCCAGGAGAGAAGCCGAAGAGCCAGAAATGTATATACACAGGTAAGGAGGGAGGCGCAGTGACAATACGAAAATGACTTAGCAGCGAAAGCCAAGTCCAGTTTGGACTTGGCAAGCACGTAAGGAGTATACCTGAGTATACCTGGAGAGGGTTTCGGGGGTCAACGACCCCGCGGCCCGGTCTGAGACCAGATATCGTGGTGGATCAGGGTCTGATCAACCAGGCTGTTACTGCTGGCTGCATGCAAACTGATGTACGAACCACAGCCCGGTTGGTCAGGTACTGACTTTAGATGCCTGTCTAGTGCCTTCTTGTAGACAGCAAGGGGTCTATTGGTAATCCCCCTTATGTATGCTGGGAGGCAGTTGAACAGTCTTGGGCCCCGGACACTTATGGTGTTGTCTCTCAGTGTACTCGTGGCGCCCCTGCTTTTCATCGGGGGAATGTTGCATCTCCTGCCGAGTCTTTTTGCTTTCATAGGGAGTGATTTTCGTTTACAAGTTTGGTACTAATCCCTCCAGGATTTTTCAATTGTATATTATCATGTATCTCTTTCGCCTGTGTTCCTGGGAATACAAATCAAGGGTCTTCAACCGTTCCCAGTAATTTAGGTGCCTTATCGTACTTAAGTGTGCCGTGAAAGTTCTTTGTACACTCTCCAGGTCAGAAATTTCGCCAGCCTTGATGGGGACAGTTAGTGTACAGCAATATTCCAGCCTAGACAGAACAAGTGATTTGAAGAGAATCATCTTGGGCTTTGCATCCATAGTTTTGAAGGTTCTCATTATCCATCCTGTCATTTTTCTAGCAGATGTGGCAGATACATTGTTGTGGTCTTTGAAGGCGAGATCCTCTGACATTATCATTTCCAGGTCTCTCACATTTCTTTATCGCTCTATTGTATAGTTAGAATTTGTTATATACCCTGATACAGTTTTAATTTCCTTAAGTTTTCCATATCTGAGAAGTTGAAATTTCTCTTCATTGAACTTCATATTATTTTCTACAGCCCATTTAAAGATTTGGTTGATGTTCGCCTGGTTGATGTGCGGTGTCTTCAATGAAGGACACTCATGCAAATTCGGGTGTCATCTGCAAAGGAAGACATGGTGCTGTGGCTTACATCATTGTCTATGGCAGATATAAGGATAAGGAACAGGATGGGAGCGAGTACTGTGCCTTGTGGAACAGAGCTTTTCACAGTAGCCGCCTCAGACTTTACTATGTTTACTACTACTCTTTGTGTTCTATTTGTTATGAAATTATAGATCCATCTACCAACTTTTCCTGTTATTCCTTTATCACGTATTTTGTGTGCTATTACACCATGGTCACACTTATCAAAGGCTTCTGCAAAGTCTGTGAATACTACATCTGCATTTTGTTTGTCTTCTAGAGCATCCAGGAGCTTGTCATAGTGGTCCAGTAGTTGGGACAGGCAAGAGTGACCTGCTCTTAACCCATGCTGTCCTTGAACTTGAACTTGAACTTGATTTGACCAGAGCGTCGGTAAGATGGGGATGGAAGAAGGGTGGGTAAGGATAGAAACATGGGAAAAGGTTGGGGTAAGATAGGAGGTGGGAATATACAGGTGAGTGGCCCGTCCACTCTGTGCGAGATGTGCAGATAGACTGCAGGCGTTGTAGATTGGTGTGTGTGATGCTGGGAAGAGCTGTAGCAGCTGGCTAGGCGGGTGTAGTTGTACTGCAGGCGGCTGACAGACGGCGGTGGGAAAGGCAGAGAAGTATTAGGGTCGATTGGAGCCACACCCCAGCTTTAGCTAAATAGCAAAGTGCTGGGGAACTTTCGCATGTCAGTGGAGTTTACTTAGCAGAACCAGAGCAGAGGGCGTTGAATCTTGATCTTGAGAGTTGTGTTACGTGGCATGCGCTTATGTGGTCTACTGTAGCTATGTTTCGGAGGTTGTAGATTATCGTTTCCATGGTAGTGGGTGTATTCTTGAGGTAGGTGAACTTGACAGTCCCGTTATGGAGTCTCTGAGCGAGTTCTGGATTTGGCATTGTTGTGCAGAATTGGTTCGTGGTATAAAATTTGACATTGTGGCATTTCATGTACCGTATGTTGGTGGATGGAGCAGTTGTTTGGGTGGTGGTGGGGTTGTTGGGAGAGGCTGGCTGGGGTCTCTTGTTGGTGGGGGCTTGTGATGGCTGGGCAGCTTCTGATTGGTCAGTCGCTGTGGTGGGAGGTGGTGGTGGTGCTGTCTCAGTGGCGGGAGGTGCTGGTGGTGTCGTCTCAGTGGTCGGAGGTGGTGGTGGTGGTGGAGGTGGAGCCTTCTCGATGTTGACAATATCTGCAGTGGACTTTATAATGTCAGACGACGGTGGAGATGCTGGGAATGTGAAGCTGGGCATGTTGTTGAGTTTGAACAGTTCATTGATGGTGTTATTAAAGGATCCTGGTGTAGCCATATTGTGTACATGGGCGTACATAATGCAGTAGAGAATTTTGGTGGAGTCGCCCGTGGGCAGTGATGGTGGTGATGCAAGACTGGTAGAGGCAGCCTGGGTGGCCTGGGTGGCCTGGGTGGCCTGGGTGGCCTGGGTGGCCTGGGTGGCCTGGGTGGCCTGGAGAATCTTGGTGGTGTCTGCTTGTAGCTTAGTAATAGCAACATATGTTGTTGCTTGAACAGTGGGTTTTACTTGTTGGTCAAGTTGTTTCTTGAGGGTATCCCGTCTGATAGGGCACTTGGCAGCTAGGGTATGGTGATCTGTTTTGCAGTTCAGACATTTGGGTGGCGTGGTAGTGGAGCAAGATTTGAAGTCGTGTCCTTCTTTGCCACAGGGAGCACAAAATTTCTTGTCCTTGGTGGGACAGTCTCTGGTGGTGTGAGAGTATGAGTAGCAGTTATAACACTGTGGGATGTACTCATATCTTTCAGCTTCAATGTGGCTGGGTTGATGTGGAAATAGTGTATAGCAAGTCCATCAGTGAGAGTTTTGTCTGCCCTGGTGACGTCACTGAAGGTGACCTTCAGCATGGAGGAAGCATTAGGTATTTTATGAACAAAGTCAACTTTTGCCCAAGGGTTCTGTTTTTCAATATATGACTTGATTTTATCAGTGTCTTGAGCCGAAATAAGTGAGTCCAGGCGTTTGAGGAACACAGTCCTCTTTGCCTTCAGGGCTGGAGAAATCCAGACTTGAAATCCACGATCCTGAAGCGTGGTACTAGCAGTGTTGGAAAGAAGTTTCTCAGCCTCAGTGTCGTCAGTACAGACGACAATGAAGGCCCTGAGTTGTGCAACTGATGGGTATCTAGATGAGTGGCGATTTTTATATGTGATGTTAGTGCTATCGGTCTTTAGTTCTTTGCTATTGCTTTACTGCCCCCTTTGTGGAGTGGGGCTGTCTGTTGTTTTTAGCAGTTGTGGGATGACCCCAGTGTCCATGCTCCCTCTCCATAGGTTATTAAAAGCACATGACAGGAGTTTCTTGCAGTTCTTGATGAACACGGAGTTCCATGAGTCTGAGCCTGGGGCAGAGTGCATGGGCATGTCATTTATCGCCTTTTCGAAGTTATTTGTTGTCAGGATAATATCACATAGGTTTGAGTCTACCAAATTCTGTCTCGCTCATAAAATATCATTTAGGTCTTCAACTCTCAGTCTGGTTAGCAGCTCGCTTCAAACCGAGTCATATTGGGACTTGAGTAGCTCACCCACTTCCTTGCTGTCATCTGTGTAGGACCCATCTTGTCTAAGTAGTGGTCCAATACTGGATGTTGTTCTAGACTTAAATTTGGCATAAGAAAAGAAATATTTTGGGTTTCTTTCAATTTCATTTATAGTTTTTAGTTCTTCCCGCTTTTCATGACTCCTGTAAGATTCTTTTAGCTAAAGTTCGATGTTTGCTGTTTCTCTGACTAGTGTCTCCCTTCGTATTACAGATATATTGGTCTCTTTTAGCCAGTGTATTATTTTTTGCCTTCGCCTGTATAGGGAGCGCCTTTCTCTTTCTAGTTTACATCTTCTCTTCCTATTCCTTAAAGAAATATGTCTTGAGCAAACCTCAAGTGCCACAGAGTTAATTTGTTCTAAACATAGGTTTGGATCCGTGTTGCTTAGGCTATCTTCCCAGTTTATATCATTTACGACCTGGTTGACTTGGTCCCACCTTATGTTTTTGTTATTGAAGTTCAATTTGGTGAAGGCTCCCTCGTGACTGATCACATTTTGTTGGTCTGGGGCCTCGTGCATACCTGTCTGAACGTTTATTATGTTGTGATCTGAGTATATTGTTTTTGATATGGCAATATCAGATCATCATTGTTAGTGAAGATGAGGTCCAGCGTATTCTCCAATCTTGTAGGCTCTATTATTTGTTGGTTTAAGGTGAATTTGGTGCAGAGATTTAAAAGCTCGTGTGTGTGCGAGTTTTCATCTGAGCTGCCTCCTGGTGTTATCTCTGCTACAACATTATTTACTACATTCCTCCATTTTAGGTGCCTTAGGTTGAAATCCCCCAGGAGCATGATGTTTGGACAGGAGCTGGAAGATTTTCCAGACAGTGGTCTATTTTCAAAAGCTGTTCCTGGAATTGTTGGAAAGTTGCATCCGGAGGCTTATATACAGCCACAATTACCAGGTTTTGGTTCTCGATTTTTACTGCCAAAACTTCAACTACATCATTTGAGGCATTTAGTAGTTCCGAGCAAATAAGTGACTCTGTGATATACTGGCCAACCCTTCCCCCCTCACTTTTGTCTGTTCACTTTGTCGTATCTGTATAGGTTATAACCCGGGATCCATATTTCATTATCAAAGTGATCCTTTATGTGGGTCTCTGTGAAAGCTGCGAATATTGTGTTTGACTCTGTAAGCAATCCACTGATGAAAGGTATCACTGGTCAACAATTTTTGAAAAGTTGTATGCTTTTTAAATGAGATTAGTTAATTCTTATGTATTTTCATGTCCTGAATCCAAATATCACCTTGAAAAATGCTTATTGGCTATAGGTTTAAAAATACGAGACATGTAATATTTGATTATTTTATTATAACGTACAATGTGTGTCAGTATATTTTAAACTCTAATCTGTACCTACTCTCTGCCTATTTGCTTGACGCTTATAGTGGGCTGAAGAATCATCTCTTGCCAATGTCCAGCAATAGTCTGCAAGCATTCTTGTGCCCCATTTGCCCTGGTACTATTTTTCCATGGTTGAAATATCTTGGTGAAACCTTTCACCATGTTCGTCACTAACTGCCCCACAGTTCGCTGGAAAAAAAGTCTAAATGTGAGTCCAAAAAGTGGATTTTAAGTGACATGTTACATTCCATGTTCTTGTAAGCCTTGATGAGATTTTTCAACCAATTCTTCATAGTTGCCTTCCCTTCTGTTTCCCAGAAATGCCTTCGCCACTAACTTGAATGCTTCCCAAGCAGCTTTCTCCTCCCCATGAAGGTCTGATTCAAAGTCACCATCTTTAAGAAGCTCTCGAATCTGAGGACCATTGAAGACTCCCTCTCTTATCTTAGCGTCGCTCGATGTTGACAATATCTGCAGTGGACTTTATAATGTCAGACGACGGTGGAGATGCTGGGAATGTGAAGCTGGGCATGTTGTTGAGTTTGAACAGTTCATTGATGGTGTTATTAAAGGATCCTGGTGTAGCCATATTGTGTACATGGGCGTACATAAAGCAGTAGAGAATTTTGTGGAGTCGCCCGTGGGCAGTGATGGTGGTGATGCAAGACTGGTAGAGGCAGCCTGGGTGGCCTGGGTGGCCTGGGTGGCCTGGGTGGCCTGGGTGGCCTGGAGAATCTTGGTGGTGTCTGCTTGTAGCTTAGTGATAGCAGCATATGTTGTTGCTTGAACAGTGGGTTTTACTTGTTGGTCAAGTTGTTTCTTGAGGGTATCCCGTCTGATAGGGCACTTGGCAGCTAGGGTATGGTGATCTGTTTTGCAGTTCAGACATTTGGGTGGCGTGGTAGTGGAGCAAGATTTGAAGTCGTGTCCTTCTTTGCCACAGGGAGCACAAAATTTCTTGTCCTTGGTGGGACAGTCTCTGGTGGTGTGAGAGTATGAGTAGCAGTTATAACACTGTGGGATGTACTCATATCTTTCAGCTTCAATGTGGCTGGGTTGATGTGGAAATAGTGTATAGCAAGTCCATCAGTGAGAGTTTTGTCTGCCCTGGTGACGTCACTGAAGGTGACCTTCAGCATGGAGGAAGCATTAGGTATTTTATGAACAAAGTCAACTTTTGCCCAAGGGTTCTGTTTTTCAATATATGACTTGATTTTATCAGTGTCTTGAGCCGAAATAAGTGAGTCCAGGCGTTTGAGGAACACAGTCCTCTTTGCCTTCAGGGCTGGAGAAATCCAGACTTGAAATCCACGATCCTGAAGCGTGGTACTAGCAGTGTTGGAAAGAAGTTTCTCAGCCTCAGTGTCGTCAGTACAGACGACAATGAAGGCCCTGAGTTGTGCAACTGATGGGTATCTAG
>WNWK01030843.1:0-23179 GCA_009830355.1 Cherax destructor
CAGAATCATATACAAGAATATTAAACCAAATTTTTTGGGGTATGCCCAAATGAGAACCAACTTGGAAGAAAATCACATTGGTATTAAAAGAGGGAAAACATCAAAAGGGTTCATAAAAAACCGACAGTATTCTATAACAGAGGGAAAAAAAAGAAACTGGGCCAGATGGTGCACGCCCCGGGTGCAGATGCTGTCCTGGTAGACAGTAACGAAGGATACAGAAATGAAAGTTGGTGGCTCGGAGGGGGGGAGTTTAGGGGGAAACGGTGTAGACAAGGACATTAAAACCCAATTTTACAAACTAGCAACTCCCACTGGAGATAGTAAACGGGGATGCCGAAGAAATAGTGATGATAAAATACAGAAATAACGGGTAAAGGGCACCATTGTTAGTACTGCGCCACCTTTTGGTTGCAGGGGTCGGATCAGTCCGGGCCCCTGCCTTTTTCGTTGCTACTACGAGACTAGTGCTGAAGATAGTAAAGAGACAAAAAAACCCGCAGTCACAAAAAAAAGGCAAGCAGAAACCAGACCTATGCAGACTAGCATTGGTATCTGCATGCATGGAATAGGGAAAAACAGATGGGACGTGCAACTTTGCCCACCCCAGAAAATGCCCCATATGACAACAGGAAAGTGAAACTTTCTTCCTGTAACTTTTCCACCCTGAAATGTGTCACTCTTCAGTTCAGGAAAGACAATGCTATAACCTATAAAACCCTATATCAGGCACACCACCAAAAGGGGAAAAGAAGATACAGAACACCAGACCGGGGGAAAAACCTGGGTACCCACAAACCCCAGAGAGAGGTTTTTAGGGGAGGAAGGAAAAAGCTGGGGGGAAAGAAAAAAATCGTACCCCCAACCCCAATCATGTCGGGTGGAATCACAGTCAAGGGCCCTCCCTCCAAAACAAGATATTAGTGCCGGGAAAAAAAAGACCCCACCCATCCCCCTTTCCGACATTTATCTTTGCAAATTTGGCCCAAAGCCAGCAAAAAAGATACCTTCCATTTGGGGCTGCTTACAGAGTCAAACGCAATGTTCATGGTTTTTATAGAGACCCCCATAAAAGGGTCACCTTGACGATGAAATATGGATCCTGTGTTATAACCATACAGATGTGACAGGTGAACAGGCAAAAGGGGGGTATGTCACAGAGTCACTGATATGCTCAGAACTACTTTCCCTCAAATGTTTACATAGACCATCGTTTCCCTGTTTGTGGGGTTTTTGGTTATAGCATTTTAAAGGGTTTGGATTTTTTTTGTATAAACGTCTTAAAATTAATTTAACAGGTTCAGTTTGGAAGGGAAAAAATTTGGGGGCATCCACCCCAGACATTCTCCCCACCCCCAACACCCCCATCCCCCAGCATTCGTTCATAAGTGTTCAGTTCCATTTTTTTGGGAACTATCTGTTTTGTGAATAATTTTTTGATTTTTTAAATTGCCATATTCTGTATCTCCCAAGCAATCAGGGCCCCCAATAGGCTACCAGTGTTACTGAAAGTGGCAAAAAAAAGGTATAAGCATTTAAGTCTTGGAGTTAATGAAGAAAATGAAAAATTTGGACAAGGTCCGACCCAAAAACTATTTTAAATTAAAAAAGAAGTTTATTTTTTTAAAATATTTTGTATGTATTTTGGGGCGGACTTCAAATTTTCCCAACTTTTCTTAGAATAAATTCGTTGGTAAGGGACTTGACGTTCTGGATTAAATTTTTTATCGTAACCGGTAACCATTTTATTTTAGAAAAGGAAAAACCGGGAAGGCCCTTTTTAATAAACTTAGTTCAAATTTTGAGAGTGGTACCCCGAGTTATGAACTTTAAATTGTTCCCGAAAGGGTGTTCAAGTTCTGATACCCAATTTTTCCCCTAACAATAAAGAAAAATTGTTAATCCCTTTCTAACCCCCAAAAAAACATACAAAAACCTTAAAAATCCTTAAAAAACCTTTTAAAAAAACATTTCATTTCTTGAGTTTGGGGGTGCTTGTAACTCGAGGGACCACTGTACTGTATTTTTTTATTTTGATTAGTGTCTTACTGACTGTTTCATTGAGAATTTCTGTTAGAGATCTGCCTTGGGGATTCACTAAAGAGGTGTAGTGCAAAGCCACAACTAATGCTAGCACTTTTTTAAAAGTCTTTACTTGGTCAAAAGTCAACAAGGGCCCTTACTTACAGCTGTTTTTGGATTCATCCAGTAACTGGTGCAATAAAAAAAAGAAAAATTTAACAGATCAGCATTAGAAAAGAAAAAAGAATAAAAAGTGTTTTGCCATGACAGCAGTGATAAACAGGAGTGACACTGATCTGTATTTGCTGATTTCTGCTCTGCTCTTCTTTTTGTGAACAGGTTACATTTATCTTTCCAAAAGGTCATTAACACTTTCTTCCTCCTTTTAAATCCTTAATCTCTAAACAGTCATGAGACAAATTAATGCTTTTATTAAATTTTTGGTAGCCCCTTTTTCAAAACATTACAGTTGTAGGCAGTGCTGAGGTGTGAGTTAGAGGTGATGCCAGCTGGTCTGCACTCCCCGTAATCTTGTTTACTTCTCTCACACTTACTTTCTCATGCTCATTTCATGTTTTCAAATACACAAATTTGACCTGGAACATTACTTTATCTTTGAGTACAGTAATAGTGTGAAAATTAAGGTAGTACAATATGACTTTTTAATCTTTATACTATTGTCAGTGTCATTACACACATTTTGCATGCGTGTAGACAATTCTTCGCCTTTTCCTCCTTGTCATTCCTTTTTATATATTTTGAAAGAAGGGAATATTTAGAAAGTAAAAAGCATGATGTAGTCAATTTAACACACTTCAGTGATATTTTTCATAAATTTAAAAAAAACTAATCATTAAAATTTCATGAAAACTAACAAACACCTCGGGAAAGAAATACAGTGGGCCCTTGGTTTGCGAAAATTCATTCCCGAATGCTGTTTGGTGCATTTCCGAACGTTTTTTCCCATAAGGACAAATGTAAATTAGATTATCGTTTTAGAACCCCAAAAATACACTTACAAAAAATCTTACAAAAATACATTTCATAATTGTTAGTTTGGGGGGAAAAACCCGGGGTCCACTGTATTTGTTTAAAAGATTTGACCCCATTTTTAAAGACTGTGGAACATGATTGTTCTAGTTTGGCCTTCCCAGAATGGACATGCAATATGTGTTGTGTGACTTTCTAAATGGTCCAAGCGGGCCCAAAGCTTTTTGTAAGCTACCTTTTTATATTGCGGGTTTGTGTGTATTGTTCCAGTCACGGAGGCCTTTTTTTTTTTATTGACTGATCTATTGGGACTAATAGTTAGGGTCCCCCCAGACTATGACAATGTAACATGATTGATCTAGTTGGGGCTTCCCAAAATGTGACTATGCAGCATGATTGGTCTGTTGGGCTTCCCAAAATGTGACTATGCAGCATGATTGGTCTGTTGGTCTTCCCAGAATGTGACTATGTAACATGATTGATCTAGTTGGGTCTTCCCAGTGGTCACGTGACCATCCTGCCCAAAGCTGTCTGGAATTAGGGGGGTGTTACCAAGCCCCAGGGCTTTTGTAGTTTTTTTAGAATCTCAGGTTAAAGTGTTGAAGAAGGTGGTTCTACTTTTCAGGAGGAAAATGGGGAGACTGAAGTTTCCCCAAAGATGGGTTTGTGAGTGAGTGTGAGAGGGTTTGGGAAATGGTAAGGGGGAAAAAGGTTACCAGCAGTGAGTTGGAAGTGGCAGTGCTTTAAGAACATAAGATAGAAGGAACACTGGCAGGCCTACTGGCCCATGCAAGGCAGGGCCAATTCTCCACCGGCTTAAAGCCAATGTTAACCTAGTCAGGTCAGTCACATTATTTAAAGGGGAAAGCCGGCATCTGCCCTAGTAGCACAAGGTAGTCAGGTCCTCTGACCCCATCCCCCCCCTGGTATTTATCAACCTTTTTTTAAAACTCAAATGTCTTAGTTTTATGCGTTACTGGTTTTTCCCACTCATCCACAACTCTATTCCAAACCAGTGCTTTCCTATATCCTTCCTGAATCTAAATTTTTTTCCAGCAAAATCATTGCTGGAGTCCTGTCTATGCTAGATATTTTTAGCACGCTATTTACACCCCCTTTATTAATTCCTGTTTTCCATTTATACCCTCAATCATGTCCCCCTAATTCTATGATTTTCTAGAGTGCAGATTCAGGGCCCCTCAGTCTATCCTCATGGGGAAATTTCTGATACATGGGATAAACTTTGTCACCCTTTTTTGTCGTTTCCAGTGCATTTATATCCATTCTATAATACGGTGCCCAGAACTGTAAACATAATCTAAATGGGGCCCTAACCAAAGATAAAAGAGTTGAAAAACAACCAGGACTTCTTTATTTATACTTCTTGATATGAAACCAAAGATTTTGTTAGCTTTTTGTGAACACTTATGCACTGTTGTCTTGGTTTCAGATTACTGCAAACCCAGAACCCCAAAATCCTTTTCGCAACCGAATTTTAAAGATATACATTACGGATTTAGTTTATATGGGCATGATTATTTTCCTGTCCCAAAATTTAGAACTTTTTATTTGTCTATAGTATTAAACTGCATCTGATTCTCCGAACGCATCAGTCATTCAAAATTTTCCCGGAGTGCTCTTAATGTCCATAATTGGTTGCAGCCAAATAGGATTGGATGCATACATCATTTTTTGATTGGTTACAAAAGGAGTGGGGGCATTACATCCATTCCTGATTTGGGTTTCAGCCAAATGGTGGGGTCTTGGTCAATCCCAAAAATAATAAAGCATAGTGCTGCACCTACACTATAATCTAGGTTTTAGTTTTTAATATCAAAAGGGATATAGATATGAAATAAATTACGGGAATTTTGTTAAGAGTGTAGTCAGTGTAGGGAACTTAAATAGTTTATTAGTCTAAATTTATGCCTTTTTAACATTATTTGCATTCTTATATGTGCTCTTATGTATTAGGAATGACTTAAAATTATTAATTTATTTCTTCAAGGTGTTGCTGTTTCAAAACATGCTTTCATTGGGGCTGTCTTTGGTTTTGTAGAGTTTTATCATGTCATGACTATAAACCTTCAAGTCTATACAAATGAAATGTTTTCCCAAAAGAAAAGTAATGTTGCAAAATTCTTGTCTTCATTTTTTCCCTTTATTCAATAAGTAAGATCAGTTGTTTATAGATACATTTTTTTCACTTGTAAGTAATTAGTATATTATGACTTTAATAATATCACACTGATTATGTAAGTTCTCCATAAAAAAAGTGGAACTCTTGTTTCAGACACCTATTGCCTAAATTCCGGTTGGATTGTTTGCACGTCCTCCTGCATAATAAATGAAAAATTACCCTCCCCTCTCTGTAAATACGAGTAAATGACCTTTACTGGGTCCCCTTTCCCTTCCCTCTACACTCTTGGAAATTTTTCATATTCATGATTTTCAAATTGATAAACCTTTTATAATTGAAAAGAAAAAATTCCTAAAGATTTTCTTCTTTTTTCCTATTCCTTTCTTTGTTTCTCTTTTTTTTCCTCTCTTCTGTCTTCTTTTTTTCTTTTTCTTAAAAATATTAGTCTTAGAGACAAGGATGACAAACATTTACTATAACTTAAGACCACTTGTAAACCAAAATACTGTTGATTTTTTAGTCATTCCTGCATCTATTAATCCAAGAGGTGTGCTTTCTATCCTCTTATCTGTTTTTATTTATCTTTGTTTAAAATTGTAGCCCCCCATCATTTTTTTTCCTTATTGATAGTTCCAAAATCTTCTGTTTTTAATTTTTTCATATTTTTTTTATAAATTTGTGTGACCATCATGTCCCCCCTCAATCCTCCAAAGGGGGTTTAAAAAAATTTGAGAATTTTGTGTTTTGTAAAATTTTTAAAACAATTAACCCTTTTATTTTGGCCCCTTAATTATTTATATACAGTAATATAATATAATATAATATATATATAATATATATATATAATATATATATATATATATAATATATATATATAATATATATAAAAAAAAACAGTGGTCCCCGACTTACATTTTTTTTCATTCCAGAATGCTGTTCATGTCATTCCAAACGATTTATCTCCTTAAAAATTTTAAAAAGACTAGTCCTTTTAGCCCCCCAAAATTACACTTACAAAAGCATTTAAAAAATAAACTTAAAAGGGGAGTTTGGGGACCATCGAAATCGGAAACCCCCGATAAAAATTATATATAATATATATATATAATATATATATAAATATATATATAATATATATATATAATATATATTTTATAAAAATTTTATATAAAATATAATATAAAATATATAATATATATATATATATATATATATATATATATATATATATATATATATATATATATATATACACATTTTTGATTTAATTTGTATTTTTCTATTCACATTTTTTTAATTTTAAATGATCCAAAATTTATTATTTTATATTTGAATGGTTTAATTTTCAGCTTTAGAATGTTGTAAGAATACTTGTCACAAGGTATTTTAAGTACATCCCATTTTATTTAAATTTAATAAAATATTTTCCCCGGGTTCTTATTTTTCCTCTCTCCTTTTTGTTGGCAGTTTATTGATCCCGTGGGGGGGAGAGAGCTGATAACAATGGGTCTGTAAGTCATCTCTCCCCGATATTTTCTGCCCCTTTTCTTCTCATATCATTCTTGAGTTGCAATTTTCCCGTTTGGGCTGTTTTCATCCTTATTGTTTGAAGTAATTCGGGTTACATCTATTTTGATATGACTTTGGGTATTTTAAGTTTATATCAGTCTTGTTTTCCTTTTTATTTTATTGAAAGACGGCTTTAATGCTAAAAAATCCAAGAGCATTGCACTGTAATATAAACATGTTAAACAAACTACAAAGATCTTATGCAATTGTTCGGAAATAAATGGGAACATAGTATATAGTTGCCATGTTGGCTTTTTTCTGGGTTTCCTGCCCCTTCTGCACATATAAAAGAGCCATTAGGGGATGGTTTGGGCGTGGCTCGTAGGGCTGGGGTTATGGGCCATTCTGTGGGGGGGGGAATGAAAAGCGGGTCTTCATCCAGAACCCAGTTTTGTTTGTGCAGTGCGTGCAAACAGTGATAAAAAAAGAGAAATAAACATATTTAATTTTTATGAAGTTATCAAATTTATAAAAAATTTGTTTTACTTCTAAAACTAAATGCGGTAAATATTATCTTTAGATGTTCATTATGTAAAAACTTAGTATTCTATTGCCAGTTGATAGCTTATCTTTTTCGGGGGTAATAAAAAGTGTTAAAAATAAGGTTTTTCATAATAATTTAAAATTTATGAAATAGTCTTTTTTTGAACATGATTTTTTTTGAATTCAGAAAAAAAAGGGGAAATCTGTGAACGGAAAGAAAAAAAAATAATTGTTTAGGTAATGTTTCCTTGATTTATTTTTTAAAAAAACATTTGTTGTTTTTCTATCTTGGTAGGACCTCATGTTCATCAAAATACACCGTTTAATGTAACACAACCCTGCCTGGTGGGGAGACACCACTGCATGTTAAAGAAGAGAAAAATAATTTTTTGGGGAACCAAATTCAGGACCTCAAATATCCCCTGATAAGTAATGAAAAAAAGCAGAGGAGAAGAGACGTAAAATTAGGTAACGTTGAGCTATGGCAATATTATTTTTAAAATGATGTTCTGTACAATAGTTAATACATACAGAATAAAGACACTGTAGGGAGCATGGAAACTTGTTTAAAATGACATTTACTTTGGGACAAACCTTGGGCTCCAAAAGAACAAAACAAAAACAAACAAACAAATTTTATTTCATTGCATTTTTACATGATATTTGTAGTTACAATCATAAACGAAGTGCAAGGAGAGCCACTGACATGCCATGGCATTAAAACAGCTTTAAATTTAAAGACTTATAGACATGTAAATAATATTAGAGAAATTGATTAGTTTATTCTAGTTATATATTTTTTAAAGTACAATATGATGATATTAATTTAAAATTGAGATTATCAAAGGAAAAAACATTGGTTTTTTTAAAAAATTTATGATGAGTATTTATTTAGGGGGGGTAAGGAACATTAAACATGTTAAAAATTGAAATTATCTTATGGGAAAAATAATTTTAACTTTTTTGAAAGTAAGTGGACCCCGGCAAAGAAAAACTTCATCCCAGAAGCCTGCTCAAGTTCCATTCCCCGGAATTTTTTCAAGAAATAATGTCATTAGGTTAGTCTTTTCAGACCCCAAAAATACACTTCCACAAGCACTTACAATATTATATTTAAATAATTTACGATTTCGGGGGTTTTCATTAGGGGGGGCCACTGTAGTTTAAATATGGATTTTGTTTAGGGGGAGTAGGTGGTTTTTTAGAAGTCAAAAATTTTTTTCAGACAAGGTTACTTAGTTTTACTGGTAATGAAATCCCGATTCTGGGGCCCCTTTTTGTGCATAAATTTTTTCATAGGTTGATATGGACTCTGGTATATCAAAAAATGACCTGTGTCTTGTGTTGTGGTCATCCCCATTAAAGTTGGTGAGGAAATTTTGAGCGGGGTTTATATTAGAGTGTAGAGTTTTATGTATGTAGTAGGCACAAGAATAGGTGTGGATGTTCTTTACGGTGGTAGTTTTAGGCTTTTGAATATTGGTGGAGTATGCTGTCTAGAGTGGGTTTTTTATCATTCTGACTGCACCCTTTTTTGGGGGGATTAGTGGCCTAAGGTGATTTAATGTTGTTGACCCCCATGCACAGTTTCCCATAGGTGAGATGGGGGTGTTAGTGAATGATAAAGTGCTCCAAACTGCAGCATCCCCACCCTTTTTTCAGTATGCACTGTATTATGCTGAATTGCTTATTGGAAATTCCTGTTAAAAGTATTCTTATTTCCTTGTAAAACTGAAAATGAATTTTATTTATAGAGCCTACAATTTTACAAATAAAATAAGTACAAAAAGTACAATATGATTTAAAACCATTGAAAATGCAGAGACTGTTCGGGTTTAAAACATTTTTTATTGGAATTTAATTAAAAAAAATATAAATTCTTTATTATTTTATTGAGCCCAAAATCTTTTGATTACAAAAAATACAATCATGCCTTTTTTAAAATTTATCACGTGATTCCAGTACAAAAGTGGGATTTTCGGGGGAACTTAATAGGTTCCTAGTTTGTTTCAACTAAAAATTTAGTGTCTGGTATTTCCCCGGCTTTAATTATCAGCCCCACATACTTTAGGATGGTGAACTAACTTTCCTCTTCAAGGGGTTCCGGGAAATGAAGGCTCTTGGTCTGAGGAATTAGACCATGCAGACATGGCTTGCAACAGCTTTGTTCATAATAAAACATTGCATGTTTTTTATATGTTGTGGGATACTAAGTAGGGGTAGACTTTTTTTGGGGTTTAATTTTTTAAGATTTTAGATAGTAGGGACAAGTTTGATGAGGCCTTTTGTTCAATTCAGTTGGGTCACCTCCTTTGAGGACTGAGGACTTGGGGGGGACCCTTGCTGTCTTGAGTATGGATGGGAAGGTGGGTTGATGGATTTGTTAAAAGAGTTGCAGTAATTGGTGACCACAAAAGCAGCTTTTTCATTCATGAGTGGTGGCAATTATTTGGGTTACCTGCCTTGTTCTTCAGTGTTTTGATGATGAGTGAGATTTAGTAGGTTTTTGGGGAAAAAAATTGAACGTTTTGGGTAGTTCCGGGAGGGTTTTTTGGTTGAATTTTGAGTTTGAATTTTGCTTGCAGCTTTGTTCCTGTGGTTGAAAAATGACAAAGTTTTTTGGGGTTTCTTTGGGCTGGAGGAGAGGTTCTTCTGGCTTTTTAAGTTAATCATTCTTTTTTTGGACAGCTTTTTAGATCCTAGAATTTCCGATAATTTTTCCGGGTCTTTTTCATATGACCATTTATGTCATGAAATCTGCTTTGTAAACATTTTTTTTTTTTTTTTTTCCCTCCTTATTAGATTGGTTATATTGTTAGAAAGTTTTCCTTATATTATATTTTCATATATTGCTTTAAAAAATAAGATCAAATTTAAAATCATCTTAAATGTAACTATGAATTTGTTTGACATAAGAAAAAAAAATTAATTTTTAATTTTTTTTTAATTTTAAAAAAAGTGTACCATGAATTGGGATCATCCTTGGAGGTATAATTTTCATTTTCAGTTACAGCTGTGTTTATCTTGGTACTTGTGTATATCAGTACTGTTGTTTAAGTTTCAGTTAACTCAAACCAACTCTCAGATTTTGTCACGGCATTTCTCTATCTAACAGTTAATTAATTTTTTTTTTTAACTTTGATTAGTTTTCTATCATTAAACTCCATCTACATCATCTGTAATTTCATTGGTGTATGAAGCACTGTCCTTCAAGACTCATCGCCCTGTAGTGTATCCATGGCTTACAGGGAAACCCAAAAAAGATTTCAAATGTTGCACATTTTTTTATTCATCTACTTTTATTATAACCCTTTGTAATATAATTTAACTTTTTTTTATATAAAGTTTTTGCATCTCCAAGAATAGAATAATATTAATTTTCTAATTTAACATTAATTCCTTTTGTTTTCTTTTTTTAGATTCCAAGTTTAAACAGAGTTCAAGCAGCACACTTCCAGTTGGCAGCCCATCTTGACAGCTGACACAGTTCTCCCCATTTTTCTGATTGGTTTGCTCTTTGTTTCTTGGTGCTCCCCCTTTTTCCGAAGTGTTGGTATTATTTTGCTTATGTTGTGCAATTAGTAGTTATATTGACATAAACTAATAGTAAATAAATATAGCTATGTTAATATGTACAGTACTTATAATGCTTAATTGTAGAACTAGTTAAGAATGATTGCATTTGTTACTGTAACTGCGTATTTTTGGTATGGTGCATCTGCATATTTAAGCTTTGCACCTGCACAAGCATCTTGAAAAAAAAACCCATAATTTTACATACAGCTCTTCATGATCAAAAGAAAGTAACTCAATTTTGTTTTCAAAATTTACATAATCCCCCCGGCCCTTTTCAATATTACATTCCTTCCCATTTTGAATACATATCACAAAAAATGAAGATTTACTTTATTTTTCGATAAAGTATAAAGAGTGATTGGTTATGGTTTACAGTATCCCAGTAATTGAATCAGCCTATTAACCCTTTGAGGGTTGGGGCCTCAAAAAAACTCGCTGGGTAAAAAATATTCAAAAAAAAAATTCTTAAAAATGATAGAGAATTTTTTTAAATGTCATTTTTACTCCTAGACATTGAAAAAAAAAAATTTGGGATTTTTTGTTGACTTTCATATTGATCAAAACCAGTGGCCAAAAACTCTGAGATGCATTCCCTCAAAATGCGCAAACAAACTTGAAAACCAAATTTTTCAAACAAAATTAAATTTTTTTTTTTAAATCTTTAGCAGCTAGATAATTTTGAAAAAAAAAAGATGACACGTACAGTGGACCCCGGTGTTATTATGCTAAACTCAACAATTATGTAATTTTTTTGGGGGTCTAAAGGGCTAGTCTAATTTACATTATTCCTTATGGGAATAAATTAGGTAATGGCACTTGCCATTCTGGAAGAAAATCAAAACCGGGGGTCCACTGTAATTCAAATGGCATTACAGTACAACATTATAGGACAGTACATGGTACTAGGACCCTGACCGACTTCGTAGCTATGCAGCAAAACCCTCAATTTAATGTATCCTAATTTAACAGATTTCAGGTTTAATGGAAAAAATCTGTGGTCAGACAACATTCAGAAACAATGGACAAAGTTCATTAAATTGAAATTGGCCATTGTTATGATCTTTAAAAAACAACCCCCGTCATTTAGTTTCAGTAAACATTAATGGCCCCCTCCCTCCATTAGTCCTTTAAATAAAGGGTTTTTGGGGTTTATGCACAGTTTGTATTCACCCCTTCTCTGACACGGCTTTTTTTAATTTTTTTATTTCGGGGCAAGAATTACAGCTAGATTACACTGAATGCCTCAGTATAAACCCACACTAGCTAATGGAGATAAAGGTATTCGAGATGTCATTAAAGGAGAATCCTGAAAAGAACTGTGTATCTTCGAAAATTTTACTTAAATAACCCTTTTAAAAAGAATGTAATAAATAAATTTAAATACTGTACCCAAAAAATTCCTTTAATATGTTAGTTATTTAAAAAATTTAAATTTCAGGGTCCGGGGGGTCCCCGAAACTTGTTCCGGGCCAAGAATTTTAAAAAAAAAAAATTTTATGAAATGATGAAAATTTTTTTTCCGATCAAAACCCCACAAAAATTATGAAATTTGATCGAAAACTAACGGAATTTGCTTTGCAAGTTATCGGTATGGTGACATTTACGATCGAATTTCCCCACTTTGAGCCCTTTTTTCCAAAAATTTTTCAGTCTACTAAAATTATATTTTTCGCTAGAACTCCATTTCTTCTCCCATTGGGACAAAAAACCCCTTTTAAACCCAAATTTCAACTATCCAAAAAAGTGGTCAGAAAATGGCAATTTTGGGCCCAATTTCCCAAAAATTTTAAAAATCCAATTTTAAAAAAGGTCCAGAATAAACAAGACAGTCATTTCGGGACTAAAAAAACTTTCTCTGTTTATTAGTCCCTTTGGCCCCCCTTACATTACTTTTGTTTTATTTTGAATTTTTATTCTCACAAAAAAAAAAAAGTTTTCTGTTTTGTATACAACTGCATCTTGTAAAAATGGTATAAGCAATATCAGACACTTGCACGAATATTAGACTCGCCAGTTGATGTGTATTGAGCATGGTGTGATTTGTTTCTCTTAAATCGCAAAAAAAACATTTTCGCTCTTTGAGCTCAATTTCAAGGTACGACTTGTTTGCAAACTAATCAAAATCATCTCTATTTCTGTATTATATCTTCCATTCTATCAAATGAGACCAAAAAAACGAAATACATCAATAAATACCATACAAAAATAGACTGCAAAGTTGTTTTAAACCAAAAATAGGGTTCAGAGTTTTTTTTTCCTCATTATGCACTGTGTGGTGCGGGAATTTTTATACTGCCCCCTGACTGCACAGCCCCATTCTATAAATCGGGGCCTAACAGCCTGTTTCTCTTGTTTTGGGGGCCTAAATTTAGGCATACTAGACGTCAATAACCCCCCCGGGGGTGCCCTACTAATATGTCAATAACCCCCGAAAGGGTTAAACATTCTCCTTGGGGAGGGGTACCCAACCATAATAATGGGGATTTCAATATTTCCTGGTTTTCTTTTCTTAGTTGTGTTCTATTTCAAATTTCACAATAGGGTGGATTTTTTTTTTTTTTTTTTTTTTTTTAAAAATTTGCTTACCGAGGTTCAGACAAGGACAACTGTGGGGTTGAGTAAAAAATTTTCAAATTACCGTTGGCCAATAACAATCCCAAAACTTCCTTTTAAATCTTTCGGGTCCAAGAATTTAAAAAAAAAAAAAAAAAAAAAAATTTCTTAGGGAAAAGGTAAAAAATCTTTTTCTAAAGGAAAAAACAAAAAATATGAAATTTGATGGAAAATTTTAAATTTCCTCCCCGAATTTTGATCGTCACATATTTAGCATCGGCCATTTTGCCGACTTTGACTCTCATTTTAGGCCAAATTTCATTATTCCAGTCGACTAAATTCTTAGCTATTTCACTGTAACTTCTTTCTATCGATTGAGCAAAAAAACCCCCAGTAACTTTTTTTCAACTACAAAAAAAAGTGATTGGAAAATTGGTAAAGCCAAATTTAACTAAAAGTTAAAAATACAGTGGACCCTCGGCGTGATCCCCAAACACAAACTTTTTGTAAATGTTTTTTTTGTAAAGTGTTTTTTTGTAAGTGTATTTTTGGGGGCTGAAACAACTAATCTAATTTACATTTGTTCTTAGGGGAAAAAACATTCTAAGGACTCAAACAGCATTCTGGAAAGAATTTTCAACGAAAACCGGGGGTCCACTGTTTCCAATTTAAAATGGGGAATAAACAATGCAGGCTTTCCCTGGCACTAAACTAACTTTTCCCTCTGTTCATTAGTTATGTTTTCAGTTTTTTTCACATAAGATTTTTATTAAAACCCAAAAAAATGGAAGATTTACTGTTATGCAATATTTAATAATTTACAAATAATATCACCACATTTGTAAACGTATATTAGACCCACCAGCTGGCGCGTATTAAACGTGTGGGTCTTTGTTTACTCTTGAATATCGGCAAAATTCAACTTTTCCCTTATTTTGAGCTCAGTTTCAAGCCATTTCCTCTAAAAAACCAATAAAATCATCTTATTTCTGTAATATACTTCCATTCTATCAAATGAGCCCAAAGAAATAGCAAAAAAAACTATAAAAGTATACAAAAAAACACTGCAAAGTTTTTTTTAATCAAAATTATGGTCTCAGTTTTTCCTCATTAGCTTTTGTGCGGGTTTGTTTTTGTGATGCACACTTACCACTAATGTATTCCCCTATCTAGGCCCAAATTTACCGCTCACAGCTTTCTGGCGAGCTGAGCTCATGACAGAACTATGGTTTTGGACCCTGAACTCAAAGCTGGGGAACTTCCCCGGCCCTAAAAGGGGGGTTAAAAACATCAGCATTGAAGGTTTGAAGGTGATTGGATAAGGATTCACAAACTCACACTAAAGTCAATATTTGTATTCACAGAAAACACCCAGAAAAATTGCACTCCCCCTTTATGGTTTGTCTCATCTTTCATAGACCCGCCCGAAAAATTTCACCCCCAAATCTGAACACTTTTTCCCTCCAAACTCCCTCCTTTCAATTTGATACCCAAATTTTCATTACCAAAATTTTTTTGTTCTCTATACCACTTTTCCTATGTTCACTTTAAATTTCCCTCTTTTGCATACCCCCCCACAAACCCTTTTGCAACTTCTCTTCAGAATCCCCAAAAACTATGACTTGGGGAAAAAAACAACTGTGACAACTTCTCTTTGTGTTAGATTTTTTTACCTTTTAACCCTTAATAATCTTATATCTAAATCACACATTGTCATGGAAAATAAAAATTTGAATTTGAATAACCATGGTGACATTACACATCCTTGTATTTAGGCAAATTTTTCTTGAAAATAATCTCCCTCTCCTACATCCTGAGCCCCCTATTTCATAAAACTCTTGACTGTTCTAAGTAACCTACCACCTATTCCATTCATTTGCAAATATCCCAAATTGCTTCAATATCATATTCCTTTTCTATATCCATAAAAGCAATAAAAACTTCTTTATCTTTTGTATAAATGTTGTTCACTTATATGCATCACTGTAAACACTTGGTCTACACTTTATTATTATTAAAAAATTTTTTTTTTAAATTATTTTATTATTATTTTTTTTTGTTATTAATAGAATTTCTTTTTGAACCTTTATTATGGATTAGACAACTTTATCAAAATCATGGATTGAAGTCTCGGGATGACAAGCAGCTGCTGGGCAGAATGATAAATTGTTCTAATGACTGTAATCCATTTCTAAAGATTCAGGGGGGGGGGTGTATGCACCATGGGGGGGAAATTCCAACAGCATGTTTAAGGGTAAGATAAATCTAAAGACAAAAAATGAACACCAATTTTCAAATTTATATTCAGTATCATAAAATTTTTTGAAAAATTTTTTAGCTGTCTGTTTATAAAAAAGTTTTTTAGTGAACTTTCATTAGGTCATCCTACAAATTTGGTTTAGTGTTTTGCATTTTTTTTTTTATTTTTTTTTTGTCAAACCGAACCCCACCGAGGAAGGGTGACCTAAAAAGAAAACAAAAGTTTCTTTTATTAAATTTAGAAAGTAGGTAGGTAGGTTGGGTAGACAGCAACCACTCAGGGAATACCATCCTGCCAGGTGACTTAAAACAAAACCTGAAACTTTTTTAAATGAGGGTAGGATTGCTGGTGTCTTTTTTTTCTCATAAAAAAGATTTCGGGTAGTCTTGCTACTTCTTTCTTGGTCACTACGCAAACATGTACACGTTTTGTATACACACTCATCTGAGTTTTTTTTGATTTTATCTTAATAGTTCTTGTTTTGTTTCCCTTTCTATCCAGGGGAAGTGGAAAAGAATTTTTCCTCCGAAAGATTGTTGTAAGTCAATTTCCCGGGAACAAGGGGTGTAACCCCTTTTCCTTATGCTTACTAAAAGAAGAAGAAGAAAATCGAAAAATGGGATGTTTGTTGTCGTGGATGTTGTCAAATGAAAAAAAGAGATGATTTAGATTTATGAATAAAAAAAGAAGCGGGATGCCCTGGTTTTAAGGGAGACAAAGCTAAAGGGGGGTGGGAGTTTCAGTGGGGAGAAATAAAGGGGATTAGATCAGGGTTTCAAATAGAGTTAGAGCTAAAGAAGGAGGGTAATGTTGAATAATCAGTTATGGCGGTAAGAAAATTAAATGTATAAATTAAGGATTATGTGGAGAAAAAAGGGTTGGATGTAAAATTTATAGTGTGTTTATGCCCTGGAAAAGAGAGAAGTGTGAGGAGAGAGAGAGATTTTGGGAAATGTTGAGTGAGTGTGTGGGAGTTTAAAAACAAGTGAGAGAGTAATTGGGTTGGGGATCTTAATGTAAAGGGTAAAAATTTGTGGATGGAGTAGTAGGAAAATTTGGGGGGTGGGGGTAAAAGTAAATGGGAGCCAAATTAAGATTGTAGAAGGGGTTTTGGGTAATAAAATACATTTTTTATGAAAAGGATAAAAAAATTTGGTATGATATACCGTAAAAGTATTTTGGGGTTTTGTATTGGTGGAAAAAAGGTTGATGAGTAGGTTTAGGTTAAAGATAGAGGGCCGGATATATCAGATCATTATTTGTTGAGGGGTTGAGAAAAAGAGATGGGACAAAAAAAAAATGGCAACAGCAAGTAAGAGAGAGGTAAAAGTGTATAAAATAAGGGAGGGGGGAAGTTAGGGTGAGATAAAGAAACTATTGGGGAATGGGTAGTGCAAGTAGGGTATGGGGGGGTTTAGAGGTTGGGATAGTTTTAAAAAAAAGAAGGGGGGGAGAAGTTTTGGTTATAGGAGGGTGGGTGCAAAGGAAAGAGGAGGAGGGTGGAAGAAAAGAAAAGGGGGGGGATAAAAAAAAAAAAGGTAGCTTATGAGAGGTTTTTCAAAAAAGAAATGTTGTAGAAAAGCAAGTATTGGAAGGGAAAGAAAGGTGAAGGGGGAAATGGTGGGGGCAAAAAAAAGAGCGGATGAAAGAACGGGGGGCTCCAAAAATTTTTTCTGAAAACAAGAACAAATTTTGGGTGAGATAAACAAAGGGGAAAGCCCGGGGCGAAAGGGTTTGTTTAAAAAACAAGAGAGGGAGTTAGTAGATGGGGGGCTGGAGGTATTGGGAGATGGCGGGAATATTTTTAGGAACTTTTAAATGTTTATGAAAAGGGGAGCGAAATTTTTATGGCCAGGGAGGTACAACATCGTTTTGGGTGGGAAAAGGGAGGATTTAGGGGGGGGGGGAGGCATTTGAAGAAAAGGGGGAAAAAAAGCGGGAATTTTAAAACATGACAAAATGTTAAAAACAGGGGGGTATTGCTGGAGTGGTTGGTATTTTTTTTAATAAAGTATGAAAAAAGGGAAAAGGGACCTAGGGGTTTGGGGGCAGATAGTTCCTTTATATAAAAAGGGGGAAAAAAAAGTGTAAAAATTATGGGAAAATTTACTGAGTATACCAGGTAAAGTGTATGGCAGGGTTATTATTGAAAAAATTAGAGGTAAGAAAGGATAGGTTGCAGATGGCAAAAGGGGGCTTTAAAAATGGGTAGGGATGTGTAGATCAATGTTTACGTAAATATATGTGAACAGTATTTAGATAAAGGTAAGAAGTTTTTATTTTATTTATGGATTTAGAAAGGCATATGATAGATGGGTAGGGGACAAGGGGGAAAATGTTTATTTAAATGGGAAAAGGTAGTGTTATGAAGGCTGTAAAAAGTTTTTTTGGGGATAGTGGGCTCAGGTTAGGGTGTGTAGGAGAGAGGGAGATTACTTTGGTAAAAATAGGCTTAGACAGGATTTTGATGTCACCATGGTTGTTTTAAAATATTTATGATGGGGGTTTTAAAAAAAAAATGCTAGGGTGTTGGGGAGGGGTGGGATTAAATTTTGGAGAATTAAATGCAAAAAGGGAGTTGACACAGTTACTTTTTTCTGATGATACTGTGCTTATGGGAGATTCTAAAAAAAAAGTTGCAAAAGGGTTTGTGGCGAGTTTGGGAGAGTGTTAAAAGGAGAAAGTTGAAAGTGAACATAGATAAGAGTAAAGGGGATGAGGGTATCAAACGATTTAAATAAAAGAAAAAATTTGGGTATCACATTGGAGAGAGGATTATGGAAGAAGTAAATGTTTTCAGATATTTGGGAGGTTGTCAGCGGATGGATTTTGAAGGGTGAGGTTAACCATGAATTGATGAAGGGAAAAAAAGGGGAGTGGGGCATTGGGTATCTGTGGAACAAAAAAAGTTTCCATGGAGGCAAAGAAGGAATGTCGAAAGTTTGTGGTACCAACACTCTTTTGGGTGTGAAGCATGGGTTGCAAGTCAGCGAGGAGGTGGAGGCAGTGGAGATGTCCTGTCTAAAGGGGAATGTGTGGTTTAATATTATGGAAAAATTCGGGAAAGTTTAGGGGGAAAGGGGGGGTTACTAAAAGGTAAGGGGGAAAGGGGGGAGGTGGTTTTTGGCATTTTAAAAATGGATCAAATGATGACGGAGGGTATAAAACTGTAGGAAGGGGAAGGGGGGGGGGTGCCCAGAAAAGGGGAGGGGGGGTAAATTTTTGGGGGGAGGGGCTGGACTTGCAACTGTGTTGGGTTTGGGATGGAGGGAATGGAAAAAGACATGGTCTTGGGTAGCAAATAACTTTAAGGGGTTCAGAAACCCTAAAATTTAGTTTGGGTTGAGTCCGGAAAATGGGGTCAATGCCCCCTTTTAAAGGGGGGGGTCGAGAAGTGACAGCTGGGGGGGACTTTTTTGCTTCATCTGACTCCTCTGCAAAACAGTGATTATGTATGAGTGTGGTGAAAGTGTTGAATGTGATGAAATTTTTTTTTTGGGGGTTTTTTTTTTTTGGGGCCCCCCGCCCGGTGGCGGGCCGCTTGTTGGAAAAAAAAAAAAAGAAGGGGGTTTCTGCCGCTTTCTCTTGGCAAATTAGTCACCCTTCGACACGCATGGCTTACGGGGGAAAAATTCTTTCCACTTCCCCCTAGTCATTTTATTTTCCCGTGTTATTACTGATAGACAAAGTGAATGAAATTTAGTTATCAAACATTTTCTGTCTCAATGGCTTTCCAACATTTAAATTTTCATTCTGGTTATTCTTTAATTCAACATTAACCAAATTAGATTGATGAATTAAAGGGAAAATGGCCTTAAAATGAATTGAACTCAAATCTGAAACAAAATTGTTATGCAGTCTTAATTTTTTCATTCTTAGTTTCTAGTTTAGTGGAATCTTTAGGAAGGTAATCCCTGTCCCTCGTAAACTTTCAGCTTTATATAATTAACCCTTTGAGGGGGCGACCCCTCCGAAAACTTCTCCTGGGGTGAAGAATTTTAAAAAAAAAAAATTATTTTTATGAAATGATAGAAATTTTTTTTCCAAAAGGGTTGAAACCAAAAGGATGAAATTTGAGGGAAAAACCAGAATTATACCCCCCCGAATCTATGTCTTGGCGATATTTACGCTTGATGATTTTGCCCACTTTGACCCCTATTTTTTTTCCGTTTTTTCAGTCACCAAACTAAAAGCTTTTTAAAGGAGATTTTTTTTTCTATCGATTGAGTAAAAGAAACTCCCCATTTACCTTTTCCTCCCCAAAAAAGTGATCAGAAATTACTAATTTAGAAATTTCACACAAAATTCAAGAAGGCCACTTTAAAAGGGGTCCGAATAAATAATGTAGACATTCCTGGCACAAAAAACTTTTTCTGTTCATTATATTTTTCCCGGGCCCTCTTATTTCGCTTGCTTTTCTTTTTTAAATTTTTTTGTTTTCATTTTAATTTTTTGTTCACAAAAAAAATAGAATTTTTACTTTATTCAGACACAGTGGTCCTGACAAACAACTTAATCTTCCAGGAGCTAGTTTTTAAACAAAAATTTTTAAAAAAACCTTTTTTCCCCATGAAATAATTAAATACAATTAACCCTTTTCCCCCCCAAAATTTTTTAAAAAATTCTTTTTTTTAAGGAATAAATACTATATTTTTACATACAGAAAACAATGAGAAATTTTTAAATGGAAAAATGAACAGTTAAATAAGTTTTACCTTTTTGAAGACTTTTGGCTTTAAAAAGTGGGGGTTTTTTTGGAGGCAGGACAAGATAATTAAAAATTGCAATAATATCAACTCACACTTTTTATCTACAAATTCATCAAATATGACATAATAAACAATATTAATAACATAGAAACATGATATAAAATCTAGAATGAAAAAACATGTCATTACAAATCTAAGGACTGGTGGAGTGTGTGTTGGTGTTATTGTTGGGTATAAGGACTGGTGGAGTGTGTTGGTGGTGTTGTTGGGTATAAGGAGGAGATGGTGGAGTAGGGGCTCTTTTTAGTGTCCCTATAATCTCAAACAACATTGGAAGAAAAAAACCCTTTACGTTTGGGGGGTTAACCCGTTCGAAATCTCAAAACTCCAGACCATCATGTAAGCCACTGGGCCAGCTAGCTTCAATAAGATTCATCCAACTAGGTATTTTCACCCTGGAAGGTTAGCATAGGCCCACTTTTCCCCAAATGCAAGTTTTTACAGACGAACTCCCGCTAGCATGGCCCTGGCAACTCTAGAGTTTTGAGATTCTCTGACCGGGTTCCGAAACCCCCCCCGTGGTATGGTTTGTTTCAAGTTCAACGATTTCGTGAGTCTTGTAAAATTGTTTTTTGTGTCATTTTTTATTGATTAAGTTAACACTTTAATAATTTATTAATTTTTAAAAAATCCCGTTAATAGATTATCTAATACCGCATATGTGTAGAAAACCTAGGATAAAAAAGTCAAGACAGAGGACTTATTTCCATTGTACACTTTATCACTGGCTGGTCTTTGCCTTTATCGACTTTTGAAACTTCTTTGGACCCCTGGGGACTTATTTACAGTAAAACACTGAACCCGCAATAAACAAAAAATATTGTGAATGTTTGAAAAACGCACTGGGTTTTCTCTCAGGAAACAAAATTTACTGGAATCCCGTCCGCCTCACCGCAGGCGGACAGGTCTTCCGTTCGCACATGAGAAAAAAATTTTTTCGAAAAGCATTCGTTACACGATTTGTTCGCTATATGGCTTCGTTAGTCGGGTTCCACTGTACTGCATAATGGTAATAATTGTATAAATAATGTCATGTATTCATGAGTACATATTAGCCCCCAAAAATACACTTAAAAAAATACCTTACATAATTGTTCGAGATGGGGCAGTAGGATCCGGGGGCCCCTTATTTGAGTAAAATTTTCATTAATATTGTGTGAAAAGATTGGTTTAAATCACAAGAACTACTATAAATTGTAATTATCAGAACATGAAAATTATATAAAATCGTAATAAAAAAATGAAAAAAAAAAAGGTGTATATCAAACATTTCTGGCGGGGACTCCATGTTGCTGTCAGGTAAAACATCCAGCGCCAATTTTGCTGTTTATACTGGAATTGGTCCTAAAAATTTTTTTTTTTTGGTTTTACACACACAAAAAATTCCCTTTATTTCCCCTTTTCCCAGGCTCAAGCCCTAACTGGTTGCCTGAATCCCCCAAATATTCCCCTGCTCACCCCAACAGCTTAAAGCCCCAAAACCATTCATCTCCATTCCTCCTATCTATCCAAATGCTTGTAAGCCCAAGCCCCCCAAAAAAACTTTTTACCCTCCCCCCAAACCCTTTTTCGGGCCCCCCTCCAAGTCATTCTAGTTTGTTCCATTTCTCTAAATGAAAAAACCTTTAAAAAAACCCCTTTTTTCCCTCTACTAATATTTTTATTCCACCCCTTTAATTTCCACCTACAGTTTCACATAATATTTCCCACACATTGCTCTTACTCATCATGTCCACTGCCTCCAGCCCTCCTCGCTGCAGCATTTCAACCCATGCTTTACACCTATATGAGTGTTGGTACCACTATTTTCCCGACTTTCCCCCTTCTTTCCTTGGGTAAATTCTTTGACTGCAGATACCTCAACACACCACTCACCTTTTTCCTTTCAATTCTATGGTTTTTCCCGATCCTATAAACCATGCTGACGTCAACCCCAAATAGAAAAAATTCATTTTCCCTACTCCCTCCCCCCAATGTGGGATCAATTTTTTTTATCTAAATCGTTTGATACCCCCATCACCTTCTCTTTTCTGTATTCCTTTTAACTTTCTACCTTTTCACCCCAAACTCATCCACCAACCTTAACTTTTTTTTGAATCCCCCAAAGCAAATAAAATGATAGGGGGAAAAAATATCAAAAGATTAAAAATGTTAATATATTGTTTTTTTAATTTTTAAATCATTGAGGCTCTTTGAAATACAAGAGAGTAGTAACGGTGAATTTATTAAAGACTGGAATTGCTTGGAATTGGAAATCAAAATTCAACAATCCTCCCGGGCCTTTTTAAAGCAAGTGGAGGGATGAAAGATATTAAAGTTTTGTTATAACTTTGTTCTACTTACTTCTGTTACCTAACATAATGTAAGCATTCCTCCAATTTTAACATAGTGAATACAAATTTAATCTGTTATTCACTGTCAATATTTTATTCTTTTTTCCCATTCTTTTTTTACTGCTGCCCTTTATCTCATCTTCATTCTCTTTTTCCTATCTTTCCTCTACTATCTCATATTTTTTTTTAGTTAATATTCCAAATTTTTTCCCTATATTTAAATGAGTAAAAATATGATTTCCCATAAGATTTAACAAAGAAACAAATTAATATCCTTTTACATTTTAAGCCTAGACAGACTTGGCAAAATTCTTTTTTCAACAAAATCATCCCACCGAGGGAGGTCCCCCCAAAAAAAAAAAAAAATTTTCTTTTTTTAAATTTTTGTAAGAGGGGAAATTGGGGGGAAGATTTTATTTGGTCACTTAACTTTGAAAATAATTCAAAAACAGTTAAGTCAAGGGTGGTGAAGGGGATGTGTTTT
>WNWK01030844.1:0-23179 GCA_009830355.1 Cherax destructor
CTATACTTTCGTAAAATTCCTTCTTTGCCCCCATGGAAAACGTTTCATTAAACTTTTTCCCCCTATAATTTTTTACACTCTTTTTTTACCCCCCTTCCCTTTATAAAAAGGAAAACTATACATGCCTCTGCCAACCCCTAGGTCCCTTTCCCCTCTTTCAAAATATATTAAAAAAAAATACCAACCACTCCAACTATATCGCCCCCTGCTTTTAACATTTCTGCCCAGTCCCGTCATTTCCCAGCTGCTTTCCCCCCTTTTCATTCTACGTAAGGGCCTTTTTTCCCCCCCCACCTAAATCCTGCTTTTTTCTTCACTCCAAAACGATGTTGTCCCCCCGGGCCCAAATACATGAAATTACCGCCCCCCTTTTTTATCGACTTTTAAAAAGTGCCTCAAAATATTCCCGCCATCCCCCAATCCTCCAGCTCCCCACCCTACAAACTCCCCTACTCTTTTTTAACTGACAAATCCATTCGTTCCTGGGGCTTTCTTACCTTTTTATCTCACCCCAAAAAAATTTTTCTTTTTTCAGAAAATTTCTTGAAAAAACCTCCCCCATTTTTCATCTGCTCTTTTTTTCCCTCTCTCACCCTCTCTTCACCTTTCTTTTACTCTCCATATAATCTGCTCTTCTATAAACACTTCTGTTTTGTAAAAACCTCTCATAAGCTACCTTTTTCTTTTTATCCCCTTTTCTTCTTCATTCCCCCCACTCACTCCTTTTTCCCCCTTTCCCCCACCCTCCTATAGCCACAAACTTTTTCCCCCCAATTCAAATTTGCTTTTTTAAAAACTATCCAACTCTTTTCCCAACCCCCACTACTCATACATGCACTAGCCCACCTTTCTGCCAAAGTTGTTATATCTCCCCCTAACTTCCTCCTCCCTTAGTTTTCCCTTTTCCCTCTCTTACTTGCTGTTCCCATTTTTTTTTGTCCCATCTCCCTTTTTCCCCCAACTGTAGCCAACTAAATAATGATCCGATATATCTGTTGCCCCTCTATAAACACGTACATCCTAAACCTACCCACCCAACTTTTTATCCACCAATAAAAATCCCA
Organism: Cherax destructor; assembly: GCA_009830355.1. Classification (NCBI taxonomy): domain Eukaryota; kingdom Metazoa; phylum Arthropoda; class Malacostraca; order Decapoda; family Parastacidae; genus Cherax; species Cherax destructor. The sequence continues at coordinate 1,065 of WNWK01030844.1, forward strand.
AAAACTACTTTCCTTACATCTATATCATACCTTGTATATTTATTTATCCTCTTTTCCCTAAAATATGTTTACTTATTACCAAACCTCTTTTTACACCTTTGCTCAATTTGGTTCCCCATTTAATTTTACCCCCCGGGACCCCAAATTTGCCTACTACTCCCCCCACAACATTTTTACCCTCTTTAGCATTTAGATCCCCAACCACAATTACTCTCACTTGGTTCAAAACTCCTCACACACTCACTCAACATTTCCCAAAATCTCTCTCTCCTCTACACTTCTCTTTCTCCGGGTGCATAAACACTTACTATAACCCACCTTTTCACATACAACCTTTTTTTTACTCCACATAATCCTTGAAATTATACATTTATATTCCCTCTTTACCTACCATAACTGATTATTACACATTATTGCCACTCCTTCTTTAGCTCTAACTCTATTTGAAACCCCTGACCAAATCCCATTTATTTCTCCCCACTGAAACTCTCCTACCCCCTTCAGCTTTGTCTTACTTAAAGCCAGGACATCCAGCTTCTTTTCATTCATAACATCTACAATCATCTCTTTCTTATCATTCGCACAACATCCACGCACATTCAAACATACCACTTTGACAGTATAATATTGTAAAAGATAAAAGAGAGTGAAAAAATTATAGGGGAATAAGTTTACTGAGTATACCAGGTAAAGTGTATGGCAGGGTTATTATTGAAAGAATTAGAGGTAAGACAGGGGTAGGATTGCAGATGAGCAAGGAGGCTTAGAGTGGGTAGGGGATGTGTAGATCAAGTGTTTACAGTGAAGCATATATGTGAACAGTATTTAGATAAAGGTAGAAAGTTTTTATTGCATTTATGGATTTAGAAAAGGCATATGATAGAGTGGATAGGGGAGCAATGTGGCAAATGTTGCAAGTGTATGGAATAGGTAGTAAGTTGCTGAAGGCTGTAAAGAGTTTTTATGAGGATAGTGAGGCTCAGGTTAGGTGTGTAGGAAAGAGGGAGATTACTTCCCGGTAAAAGTAGGTCTTAGACAGGGTTGTGTAATGTCACCATGGTTGTTTAATATATTTATAGATGGGGTTGTAAAAGAAGTAAATGCTAGGGTGTTGGGGAGAGGGGGGGGATTAAATTATGGAGAATTAAATGCAAATGGGAGTTGACACAGTTACTTTTGCTGATGATACTGTGCTTATGGGAGATTCTAAAGAAAAGTTGCAAAGGTTAGTGGACGAGTTTGGGAGAGTGTGTAAAGGTAGAAAGTTAAAAGTGAACATAGATAAGAGTAAGGTGATGAGGGTATCAAACGATTTAAATAAAGAAAAATTGGATATCACATTGGAGAGAGGGATTATGGAAGAAGTAAATGTTTTCAGATATTTGGGAGTTGATTTTCAGCAGATGGGTTTATGAAGGATGAGGTTAACCATAGAATTGATGAAGGGAAAAAAAGGTGAGTGGTGCATTGAGGTATCTGTGGAGACTAAAACGTTATCCAGGGAGGCAAAGAAGGGAATGTACAAGTATAGTGGTACCAACACTCTTATATGGGTGTGAAGCATGGGTTGCAAATGCTGCAGCGAGGAGGAGGCTGGAGGCAGTGGAGATGTCCTGTCTAAGGGCAATGTGTGGTGTAAATATTATGCAGAAAATTCGAATGTGGAAATTAGGAGAAGGTGTGGAGTTACTAAAAGTATTTGTCAGAGGGCTGAAGGGGGGTTGTTGAGGTGGTTTGGTCATTTAGAGAGAATGGATCAAAGTAGAATGACTTGGAGACGTATAAATCTGTAGGGGAAGGAAGGCGGGTAGGGGTCGCCCTAGAAAAGGTTGGGGGGAAGGGGTAAAGGAGGTTTTGTGGGCGGGGGGCTTGGACATCCAGCAAGCATGGGGAGCGTGTTAGATAGGAGTGAATGGAGACGAATGGTTTTGGGACATGACGCATCTGTTGGAGTGTAGCAGGTAACATTGTGTAAGGATTCGGGGAAACCAGTTAATTGATTTAGTTGGGCTTGAGTCCTGGAAATGGGAGTCAATGCCTGCACTTTAAAGGAGGGTCTGAGATAGTGACAGCTGGGAGGGACTTTTCTCAGCTGTAGTATCTGAGCTCCTCTGCAAAGACAGTGATTATGTATGAGTGTGGTGAAAGTGTTGAATGATGATGAAAGTTTTTTTTGGGGGTTTTCTTTCTTTTGGGTCACCCTGCCTCGGTGGGAGAGCCGACTTGTTGGAAAAAAAAAAAAAAAATTGTAAGTGCTTGTGGAAGTGTATTTTGGGGGTCTGAAATAGACTAACCTACGTGACATTACTCCTAAGGAAGTAAATTGCTCGGAATGTCACTTGAGCAGGCATCTGGAATGAGTTTTTACGTTACTGGGTGTCCACTGTATACGTCTTACAAGCCACTGTTTCGACGTATCTATACGCCTAAATTCTAGTGGCCTCAAATCAAGCAGGACAAAGCTGGTAGGCCTACATGTGAGAGAATGGGTCTGTGTGGTCAGTGTGCGCAGTATAAAAAATCGGCAGCCAGTGGTGCATTGTGGGAAAGCCATTTCAGTAGTCCTTGTTCAGCATGCATAGCAGTAAGAATTATCTGACTCCTTGGCACATCTGGGACTGTTCTCTTCCTCAATTATAGCTCTAACACAGAAAAAAAGTGTCTGAAGATAAATTTCATGGTTTTGAGGAGTTTGTGACCAAAAGAAATGCCCAGGATACCAGAAGGAAGGAAGGACAAGAAAGAAAGGAGGAAGGAAGGAAGAGATGGAAGGAAAGAAGAGATGAGAGGAAGGAAGGAAAGAAGAGATGAAAGGAAGGAAGGAAGGAAAGAAGAGATGAAAGGAAGGAAGGAAGGAAAGAAGAGATGAAAGGAAGGAAGGAAGGAAAGAAGAAGGAAGGAGGAAAGGAAGAGGGAAGGAATTAAGAACGAAACAGAGAGAGAAAGGAAGGAAGAGATGAGAGGAAGGAAGGAAAAAAAAAAGTAAGAAAAGAAAGGGGAAGAAATAAAGGAAGGAATGAAGGGAAGAAAGGAAGGCAGGAAGGGGGGTATGAAGGAAAGGAAGGAGGTTGTGATTCCCCAAAAATTCCAGCTCAACCCCCTTTCATTCCCACGTAATGCCCCACGCACCTCTCCCCAACACCCTGCTTTTTTTTCACTCCTAAACGATGTTGTTTCCCCCCTGGCCAGTACATGAAATTACCGCCTCCCCTTTTTTTTATAAAGAATGAATGAATGTTTGGGACTTACCTTTACTGAAGGGGGGATGTTGTTGGATGGAAGAGATAGGGGGAGAGGGTGAAACCCCAATTTTTGGGAAAAGGGGTTTCCCCCTTTAAAGGGCTCTAGGTACCAAAATCCTCATCTGGGGGCACCCCTTTTTTGTCTTTTAATCCCACTAGGACCAGCTTTGATTCACTTTTTTCCCCTTCACTTTTTAAAAATCTCTCCAGAGGCTCTTGTATCTGGCAGCTTTTTTTAAAAAGTCCCCAAAATGGGACATGGAATTGCCCTTTTAAAAAGTGACAGGTTGCAACATCTTTGTCAGGGGGGGATGTTCCTCCCACAAATGATTCCCCTACTCCACACAAAATCTCCTTAATCTCTGAAGAAGGCCCCTACATCTTTCTTCCTCCACTGAACAATTTCCCAGATCTGTTTTTTGTTGTTGAGCTCAAGCTCTTGCAGCTCTTCAGTGGTTAGACTTCATTGGGTCCCCACCAACTTTTCCCCAATCCTCTCCATTAAACCCCAACCCCATAAAGCCCCCAATTCCAAAATTTTTCCCAAAATTTCCCATAGGCTCATGGGTTAGCTTCAAACCCTTAAAATCCCTCTTTTTGCACAATCTGGCCAAAACTTTCTCCAAGCAGAGTTCATCGTCCTAGGTCACTCCTGGCTTTATCTATAAGGCCTATGCAAGGGAAGATTCAAGTGATGGTTGAGGGGTTTTTTCTTGTATATCCGGCGAGCCGGAATCGTCCCACTATCATATTTTTCTATTATTTCTTTTTAGTTCTATGGTGTTCACTTTCTTTACCAAAGAACGGGGACTGAGCTTTTTTTGGGCCATGGGAGCTTATTTAGTAGTCCCCACAATAATCAAGGGCCAAAAAAAATGAATTGTTAATAAATGTTTTGTAAGGCAACTCCTGGGGTGATGTTCACTCAAGTGTAAACAATGCGTTAGACTGCGTGGACAATGTGCGGGAGGTGCGTGGGTGGTGGCCTATGGCCTTTGTGGCAAAGTGCGGCACTGGTGGACAGGTTCCGGACCAAGCACGAAAACGGAGGGAATCACACGAAAACAGAGATAGAGGGCCCCGTTCGGGCTCTCTTTGCCTCTTTCGGCAATTCCGTTCATACGGCGAAGCTCAAATTATGACCAAAACTTTTGTATACAGCGAGCCTTCTTCAGATACGGCGCGCGCCACCCGGTTTGTTTATATTTTCCGTGAGCACATCTCTATTATGTAATCATTTGGGCACATTAAATGTCCAATTTGCCGCCAATATAGACATTTTCATTAATCCATCTATGATATTTTCTTTCAAAATTATAAAAGAAACACGTTACAAAGCATATAAACATGCTGTTTATATGCTATGGTGTTGTCAAGTGAGGGAAACATTACGTAATATTAATAATAATCACTCTTGGGCACATTAAATGTCTTATTTTACGTTAATATAGACATTTTCATTAATCCATCTATGATTTTTCTTCAAAATTATATAAGAACATAAATACATAGCATATAAACATGCTGTTTATATGCTATGGTGTTGCTATGAGGGAAAACATTACGTAATATTAATAATAATCACTCTTGGGCACATTGAAATGCCTTATTTTACGTTAATATAGACATTTTCATTAATTCATCTATGATATTTTCAAAATAGCTTAAAAACGCTACATAGCATATAAACATGATACATACACTCCACAGAATAAAAATTGACAAATATGAGATTTGTTTACCAAACGACTTTGTAGAAGTCGGAAGAATTACGTTCTAGTCAAACATTGAGGGATAACTGTAGAAAAATATTCCTTTCATACGCCTTCACTCTATATAGTTATTCACGACCCTTGTGGGTTTAGTACTTTTTTATTATGATAATAATAATGGTACTATCATTAACTCTAAAATAGTGTGTTGCATGAGAACGGGAGTGTGCTGTTTGTTTATTTTGTACTCAACTTGTACACAATGTAAGAGTATTTGTATTGTGAGGTAATTATTATTATAATAAAAAAATTATTTTGAGGTAAAAGTCTCACAAACTTACAAACGTATGTGAATGAATCCAAAAGGGACACGTATTAATCGCATTCATTTCGCCTGACCGGAAAGTGACGCCTCACTACCTGTTCAGTTTGTTTTTTACTCCTTGTCTAAACTCCGTATCTCGTTTCCTTCTCTCTCGTTTACTAGTTGGCTCTCATTGACTATGGCGTCTAAGCTTAGTTGTGATAAAAAGAGGAGTCGCCTCTTACTTCTTAAGTGCCAAGTTAGAAATGATTAAACTCAGTGAACTGACTTTTGGGTTATCCTGGGCTGTTCACGCATATTTGTTATGTATGATAATCTATGTAACTGTATTTGTGTATACCTGAATGAACTTACTAACAAGGTATATGATGATCGCTGAGATAGCCATCAAATACAGTTACATATAGCAGCATATGTGTAGAGAACCCAGGATAACCCAAGAGTGTACTCACCCATTGTGGTTGCAGGGGTCGATACTTAGCTCCTGGCCCCGCCTCTTCACTGACCGCTACTAGGTCCTCTCTCTCCCTGCTCCATGATCTTTATCATACCGCCTTAAAGCTATGTATGATCCTGCTCCACTACATCACTTGCCAGACTATTACTCTTCCTGACTACTCTATGGCTGAAGAAATGCTTCCTAACATCCCTTTGACTCATCTGAGTCTTCAACTAATACTCTTGCTAGAGCTAGTGCTGCTGGGGATTGCAAGTTAAACCTATGATAATTTATCACTCAGAGAATCCTAGGGCCCTAAAGCACTATGCAAAAGGTAGCCTCCTGTTTATTATAAACCAATTCAAAAGCTTGGATGACTACTGATCTTTTCATAAATTGGTTCACAGACTATTTTTAAGCCAATGTTAATACTTTGCTGGTGGTGTAATAAGTGGGTACTGTGTATCATACTTTTTATTGTGTTTTTTAATGCCTAGTGCTATTGCTAACTTAATATAAGTTAATGTTTTCTGTTGTCTGGCATTTATATGCATTTCTAGAAGTGGAAAAAAATGCATGCTCTGCTTTTCGGGCGATGTCTGCTTTGGGCACTAGCCTGAACCCAACCTGCCGTATGCGGGGCCCTACTGTACACGAAAACGTAGGATCACTGTACAGTGGACCTCGGTTAACGAATACCCCGAAATCGCAATTATGTAAGTATAATTTTGTAAGTTCTTGGGGAAGTGCATTTTTTGGGGGTCTGAAATAGACTAACGCACGTGGTTTCCTTAAGGGAGTAAATTGTTCGGTAATGGCAGGCACTTGAGCAGACTTCAGGAGTGAAGTTTTTACAACTCAACACTGTATATACGTCCGAAACAGTGGCTCGTAAGACGTATATATATGACCAAAACAGTCAAAGGTTAATATCTTTTGAATACATCTAAGGGTATTAAATAAGTTCCTTAGGAAGAATGTCTTCAGTTATATTAAACTTATCATACATAATTTGAGCATCTGAAAGGATGGAACTTAATATTCCACTTTTTGGGGTGTAGGCTGTCCACGTGTTAGAGACCTGCAAGGACACAGTACATGGCTGCTGTCCAGATGATGCAACACCAGCACAAGGCTCTGACAACAGAGGCTGCCCAGGCATCTCTGTGTGAAAACTCCCTCTTGGATGTTGAGTGGCTGATACTCACTGAGGCCAGTGGACCAAATGGAGAGGGTTGTGGGAGGACTCTTGCCATTCAACTGTGAAAAGACAGAGTAAGTGCATAATTAATTGTAATTTTGTATGTTGAGGATAAAGAGTTAACCCCATGAAAAGTATGCTTACTGAAAGATGGGTTCATTAATTATATACTGTGTAACAAGATTAATTCATTGCAGAAAGGACTTAATAAATTTAACTGGTGTGTACGTACATGACATTTGTAAATACTATAACAGCTTTTTCAATTATTGTAAACTGTATCTGCTATAACAAGGATAGGATATCAACATTCCTTTTTTCTTTCTGAATGTAATTATGATTAAACAAAATATAATGTTGTTTGTTGAAAAGAATGTGTCAGTATTTAGAAATGCAAGATGAATCTTTATGATTGCTGAAAAAAATCCTCATTATTTACTCATTTTTGTTCTCATTTCAAGCAAATGGCATCAGGTTCAGTTAGGTTATAGCCAAAATGTCCTTTAGGTCATTTTTAACCTTTAACTCTTTCAGGGTGGGTCTCATTGTACTACGGCGTTGAAGCGCACGTCGGTCCCGTTGTTTTACATGATGAGCTCAGCTCTCAGATAAGCTATGAGGAGTAAATTTGGGCATAGATATAAAAGAATGGGTCTGTGTGTAAGTGTGCACCATATAAAAATCCTGCACCACGCAGTGCATAATCGAAAAAACTTTTTGGTTTAAAATAGCTATCATGTGTATTTTTTGTACGGTTTTTATTGTTGTATTTTGCTCTGTCTCATTTGGATAGAATGGAAGATACATTACAGAAATAGAGATGATTTTAATTGGTTTATGGGGACTCGTGGAAAGTAATGAAATTAAGCTAAAAATAGTGGAAATGCCCGATTTTTTGCCGATATTCCAGAAAACACAAATTATGTCACTCATTCAATACACAGCCAACTGGTCGTCTCTATCAAAAGCCTTTTACTAAAGTCTAAATAAACAATATCGAATTTTATCGTGATCAACAGCCTCAAAAGCTTTACTGAAGAAGGTTAATAAATTAGATAGGCAGGAACGGCCCCTCGTGAATCCATGCTGGGTATCATTAATCAAATTATGACTATCTAGATGGCTTCTAATAATATCAGCTATAATTGACTCTAGTAATTTGCCTACAATTGAGGTCAGGCTTATTGGGCGGTATTTGACGGTAGTGACTTGTCCCTGCTTTAAAAATAGGAATTACATTAGCCATCTTCCACATATCAGACACTACACCTGTTTGAAGAGATAAATTAAAAATGTTAGATATTGGTTCACAGAGTTCCATTTTTGCATTCTTAAGAACCCTTGCAAAAAGCTCATCAGACCCGGCGATTTATTTTGTTTCAGTCGGTCCAGCTGTTTCTAATCATTTCGCTAGTGACTGTGATATTACATAATTTATCTTCTTCTGGGCCTCTGTAAAAATTAATTACTGGGATATTATTAATGTCTTCCCGTGTGAAAACCGAGAGAAAATAATTATTAAAAATAGAGCACATATCATTCTCTTGTCAGTAAGATGCCCAAAGTTATTTTAAGGGACCTATCTTATCCCTAACTTTTGTTCTATAAACCTGGAAAAACTTTTGGGTTAGTTTTTGAATCCCTAGCAACTTTAATTTCATAGTCCCGTTTAGCTTTTCTTATTCCCTTTTAACGTCCTCTTAATGTCAGTATACTGATTTATAAGATGACCCTCACCTCTTTTATGCGCCTATAAATTCCTTTCTTCTGCCCTAAAAGATATTTGAGCCTATTATTCATCCATTTTGGGTCATTTCTACTTGATCTAATTTCTTTATACGGGATAAATGTTCTTTGGGCAGCCTGTATAGTGTTAAGAAAACTGTCATATTGATACCTCTCTTCTTCACCCCAGTCCACAGTTGATAAGTGTTCTCTAAGTCCATTATAATCTGCTAAGCGAAAATCTGGGACCATTACTGAATTATCCCTACTATCATACATCCAGCAGCTGAAGGAAGAACTGAGGGTAGCTAAGCTTGAGATACAGCGACTGACTGAGGAAAACAAGAGGATTCGTAGTAATCCTCCTGTAGAGAATCCTCAAGCCAGGAAAGGAACCTGGACAGTGGCTAAAACGCATGGGACAAAGTTAAGGCTCAAGAGGACGGGTGGAGAGGTAGAAACAACGAAGACCCAGGAGAATGTTGTGGAAACATCGAACCCATTCTCCGTGCTACCCGATGAATGTGAGTTGACTTCTGGGAGCGTCACGACGAAAGACACAAAGGAAGGTAAAAACATTGTTGTTGTTGGGGACAGTCAGGTTAGGTACATGGATAGGGCTTTCTGTTTGATTGATAGGAGTAGGAGACAGAGGGTTTGCTTTCCTGGGGCTGGGATGGAGGATATTGTTAGCCGTCTGGACGACATCATGAGAGGTAATGGGAGCAATCCTATTATCTGTCTCAGTGCTGGAGGCAACGATGTTGGCAGACGTAGGAGTGAGGACCTGACTAGCAGGTTTAGGTCAGCAATAGACATAATTAGGAAGAAGGGGGAACCCTGTCATATGTGGTATTTTGCCAAGGAGAGGAGTTGGAATGAATGGCTGTCCAGGGCAATTGGTGTCAATTGCTGGCTGGACAAATACTGTAAGGAAAATTCAGTAACATTCATTGACAACTGGGACCTCTTCTATGGCAGAAATGACATGTATGCCAGGGATGGGGTTCACTTATCCAGGTCTGGGGTGGGGGGACTGGCAACTGCAGTGGAGGGAGCTGTTAGGGCTTTAAACTAGAAATAGTTAGTGGTATGGGTTTTGGGGGAAAACAGAGAAGTCCCAGTGTAGTAATATTATAAGTTGTAGGAGAACTAGTAATAGGCAGAATAAGGTGGATAGTGGAAAGCTAGTGACACTAGATGACAAGGACAGTAATAGGTATAGTGGAAAACAGAGATGAGCAGGAAGGGTAAAGAGAAAGGAGGGTCTCTAAATATATATTACACCAATAGTCGTAGTGCTAGGAATAAGATGGACGAGTTGAGATTAGTTGCAAGTACGGGTAATATTGATGTTTTTGCAATAACTGAGACATGGTTTAATATGAAAATCGGGACTTGCCTGCCGAATGTCACATTCAGGGTTTTAAATTGTTCCAAGTAGACAGAAGTATCGGGAAAGGGGGTGGGTGGCACTCTATGTCCGTGATCATTTAAATTGTTGCATAAAAACGGGTATAAAGTCTGAATTAACACATACAGAGTCTGTCTGGATAGAATTTTCAGAGGGTGTGAAAAATTGATTTTAGGCGTGATTTACCGTCCTCCAAACTTAGATAGGGAACAAGGGAGACTACTTTGGGAGGAAATTGTTAAGGCCACAAGACACGATAACGTAGTAATTCTAGGGACTTTAACTTTAGTCAGATTGATTGGAATTTCATGACAGGGAATTTAGAATCTAACGACTTTTTAGAAGTAGTTCAGGATTGCTTTTTGAAGCAGTTTGTAACAGAACCTACAAGGGGAAATAACCTACTTGACTTGGTTCTGGCAAGCAAGGAAACCCTTGTTAATAATTTAGAAATTACAGAGGAACTCGGCTCAAGCGACCACAAGTCAATTACCTTTAGCATTGAATGGATGTATGATAGTAGGGATAATTCAGTAATGGTCCCAGATTTTCGCTTAGCAGATTATAATGGACTTAGAGAACACTTATCAACTGTGGACTGGGGTGAAGAAGAGAGGTATCAATATGACAGTTTTCTTAACACTATACAGGCTGCCCAAAGAACATTTATCCCGTATAAAGAAATTAGATCAAGTAGAAATGACCCAAAATGGATGAATAATAGGCTCAAATATCTTTTAGGGCAGAAGAAAGGAATTTATAGGCGCATAAAAGAGGTGAGGGTCATCTTATAAATCAGTATACTGACATTAAGAGGGACGTTAAAAGGGAATAAGAAAAGCTAAACGGGACTATGAAATTAAAGTTGCTAGGATTCAAAAACTAACCCAAAAAGTTTTTTCCAGGTTTATAGAACAAAAGTTAGGGATAAGATAGGTCCCCTTAAAAATAACTTTGGGCATCTTACTGACAAGGAGAATGATATGTGCTCTATTTTTAATAATTATTTTCTCTCGGTTTTCACACAGGAAGACATTAATAATATCCCAGTAATTAATTTTTACAGAGGCCCAGAAGAAGATAAATTATGTAATATCACAGTCACTAGCGAAATGATTATGAAACAGCTGGACCGACTGAAACAAAATAAATCGCCGGGTCCTGATGAGCTTTTGCAAGGGTTCTTAAGGAATGCAAAATGGAACTCTGTGAACCAATATCTAACATTTTTAATTTATCTCTTCAAACAGGTGTAGTGTCTGATATGTGGAAGATGGCTAATGTAATTCCTATTTTTAAAGCAGGGGACAAGTCACTACCGTCAAACTACCGCCCAATAAGCCTGACCTCAATTGTAGGCAAATTACTAGAGTCAATTATAGCTGATATTATTAGAAGCCATCTAGATAACCATAATTTGATTAATGATACCCAGCATGGATTCACGAGGGGCCGTTCCTGCCTATCTAATTTATTAACCTTCTTCAGTAAAGCTTTTGAGGCTGTTGATCACGATAAAGAATTCGATATTGTTTATTTAGACTTTAGTAAGGCTTTTGATAGAGTACCGCACCAGAGACTGTTAAAGAAAGTGGCAGCTCATGGCATTGGGGGAAAAGTGCTGTCATGGATCGAGTCATGGCTCACCAATAGGAAGCAGAGAGTGTGCATAAATGGGGTTAAATCCGAATGGGGACTTGTAACAAGTGGTGTTCCACAGGGATCAGTCTTAGGCCCATTGTTATTTATAATATATATCAATGACCTTGATGAGGGAATTACTAGTGATATGAGCAAATTCGCCGACGACACGAAGATAGGTAGGATAATTGATTCAAACATAGATGTCATAGAACTTCAGGAAGATTTAGACAAACTTAATTCGTGGTCAGAAAAGTGGCAGATGCAGTTCAATGTAGATAAATGCAAGGTTCTGAAGCTCGGGAGTGTCCATAACCCAAGCACTTATAAGTTAAATAACGTAGAACTTAGCCATACAGATTGCGAGAAGGACTTGGGGGTGATGGTAAGCAGCAACCTTAAACCAAGACAGCAATGCCTAAGCGTACGTAATAAGGCAAATAGATTACTGGGATTTATATCAAGAAGTGTTAGCAACAGAAGTCCAGAGGTTATATTACAGCTTTATACATCATTAGTAAGGCCTCACCTAGATTACGCAGCTCAGTTCTGGTCTCCATATTACAGAATGGACATAAATTCGTTAGAAAACATTCAGCGTAGAATGACTAAATTAATACATAGCATTAGAAATCTTCCTTACGAAGAAAGATTGAAGACCCTAAAATTACATTCACTTGTAAGACGTAGAATGAGGGAGACATGATCGAGGTATACAAGTGGAAAATGGGTATTAACAAAGGGGATATAAATAAGGTCTTGAGGATATCTCTCCAAGAGAGAACCCGCAATAATGGATTCAAGTTAGATAAGTTTAGATTTAGAAAGGATATAGGAAAGTATTGGTTTGGAAATAGGTAGTTGATGAGTGGAACAGTCTGCCTAGTAGGGTTATTGAAGCTAGGACCTTGGGTAGTTTCAAATTTAGGTTGGATAAATTCATGAGTGAGAGGGGTTGGATTTGAGGGACTCGCACATGAGTGGGTAGAATTGTCAAAGCTTATTTCTTGGGTAGCATTGAAAATTGGGTTGAGCAAATATTCTGTTAGTGGACGGATTGTGAGGACCTGCCTAGTATGGCAACAGGCCCTCAGTTCCTCCTAGTCTTATGTTCCTTAGTATGGGCCAACAGGCCTAAGCTGCAGTGTTCCTCCTTCTTATGTTCTATGTTCTATCCATTAAATGCTAGAGACATACGAATTATAAATTTTAATCTAAAGGTAATTGACTTGTGGTCGCTTGAGCCGAGTTCCTCTGTAATTTCTAAATTATTAACAAGGGTTTCCTTGCTTGCCAGAACCAAGTCAAGTAGGTTATTTCCCTTGTAGGTTCTGTTACAAACTGCTTCAAAAAGCAATCCTGAACTACTTCTAAAAAGTCGTTAGATTCTAAATTCCCTGTCATGAAATTCCAATCAATCTGACTAAAGTTAAAGTCCCCTAGAATTACTACGTTATCGTGTCTTGTGGCCTTAACAATTTCCTCCCAAAGTAGTCTCCTTGTTCCCTATCTAAGTTTGGAGGACGGTAAATCACGCCTAAAATCAATTTTTCACACCCTCTGAAAATTCTATCCAGACAGACTCTGTATGTGTTAATTCAGACTTTATACCCGTTTTTATGCAACAATTTAAATGATCACGGACATAGAGTGCCACCCCACCCTTTCCCGATACTTCTGTCTACTTGGAACAATTTAAAACCCTGAATGTGACATTCGGCAGGCAAGTCCCGATTTTTCATATTAAACCATGTCTCAGTTATTGCAAAACATCAATATTACCCGTACTTGCAACTAATCTCAACTCGTCCATCTTATTCCTAGCACTACGACTATTGGTGTAATATATATTTAGAGACCCTCCTTTCTCTTTACCCTTCCTGCTCATCTCTGTTTTTCCACTATACCTATTACTGTCCTTGTCATCTAGTGTCACTAGCTTTCCACTATCCAATCTTATTCCCTGCCTATTACTAGTTCTCCTACAACTTATATTATTACTACACTGGGACTTCTCTTTTTTCCCCCCAAAACCCATACCACTAACTATTTCTAGTTTAAAGCCCTAACAGCCCCTCCACTGCAGTCCCAGTGCCCCCCCCAACCTGGAAAAAGTGAACCCATCCCTGGCATTTGTCATTTCTGCCATAGAAGAGGTCCCGTGTTCAGAATGTTACTGAATTTTCCTTACAGTATTTGCCCAGCCACATGACAAATTGCCCTGGACACCATTCCCAACTCCTCTCCTTGGCAAAATACCAATAACAGGGTTCCCACCCTTCTTCCTAATTATGTCTATTGCTGACCTAAACCTGCTAGTCAGGTCCTCACTCCTACGTCTGCCAACACGTTGCCTCCAGCACTGAGACAAAATAATAGGATTGCTCCCTTTACCTCTCATGATTCGCCCGATAAAAAATATCCTCCATCCCCCCCCGGGGAAAGAAACCCCCTTTGTCTCCTACTCCTAAAAACCAAACGAAAGCCCTATCCATGTACCTAACCTGACTGCCCCCAAAAAAATTTTTTTCCCTTTCCCTTTGTGTCTTTCGTCGTGACGCTCCCGAATCGACTCCATTATCGGGTACCGGGAATGGGTTCGATGTTTCCAAAACATTCCCCCCGGGTTTTCGTTTTTTTCTACCCTCCACCCGTCCTCTTGAGCCTTAATTTTTCCCCCCGGGTTTTTAGCCACTGCCCCGGTTCCTTTCCTGGCGGGGGTTCCGGGGATTACTACAACCCCTTGTTTTCCTCAGTCGTCGCATCTCAACAGCTACCCCCGTTTTCCCCTTCCCCCGGAGGGGGGCCAAAGAGGACATCTTCTTCAGTTACAGAGAGCACACAAGACACGTCTTCACTGAGCACAAAGACACGTTTTCCCGAGCACATTTTTCTCTTTGTAAAAAAAAAAAAAAAAAACTCAAAATTTGAGCTACTGATCACACTAAAATCATAAACCCAAAAAAAAACATGACAACCAAAAAGCAGCCCAGTAAAATCTGATGCTTTAAAAAAAAAGTCCTATGTGTACACATGAAAAAAACCAATAACCAACAGAAAAAGTTAACAGTTTTGTACCAAAAAAAAATAAAAATAAAAATAATACAAAATCCATCATAAACCCCCCAAACCAGGCAGGAATTTCTCCTTTAATTTAAAAATTAACATTAAACCCCTCCTTTTAACTTTTATAATTAGTTAGCTAGGTAAAATCCCTTTTACTCCATTTTCCCCCCTACTGAAGAAACCAACTATGTATTCAAAGTATTTTCCCACTTTTTTTCCCATTAAAAAATATTAAAAATGTTCCCCAAAAAAAAACAAAAAACCCCAATGACTTGTATTTATCGAAAATAGCCTCCCCTGTTATAAACCAAAAAAACCTTATTCTCTCATAAACTCAAAAACAGTTACTGTTACCTCCAACACAAAAACCTTTACCCCAAAAATTTTTTTCGGGGAAAAAATGGTAAAAAATACCGAACAAGGAAAAAAAAAACACATTTTAAAGGATCCTTTTTTGATTTTGATAAACCCCCCTGCGGGGGAAAAATTGGTCAATTTTAAAGGATTTTTTTCCTTCTTTTCCCAAAAAGAAAAACCCCCCCCCTAACTTCCCCTTTTTTTTTTTTATATCTTTTTTTCTTCATAACCCCCTTTACATCCTCCATTCACAACCCCATAAGTCAAAATTTTGTAAAAAACCCAACCTCATAATTACCTTGTCACCCTTCCCCCCCCTCTACACAAACATACCATTTTAACTTACCTCTCATACCCCAAAAAAATAGAACAGCCACTTTTAAACTATTCTTGAATCATTCCCAACAACTGCCCTACAGTGAAACCCCAAAAAACCCCACAAAAAAAAACCTACCCCATGCCCCCCATAAAAAAATTCTATTTCTACATTTTGTCCTGTACATGGACACTGCGGGGGCCCTTTTTAACCCCCGCACCCCCCAGTTTGCCCCCTCATCCCCCAAAACATACAAAAAAATCAACAGCCATATACATAACCCCCCCAAAAAACATCCTGCCCCACACCACCTATTCTAACAAAAAATCTAACGATTTTCCCCCTCCCCCCCAAATCTTATTAAACGCCCCAACCATTTTTAACAACATCCAATTGCTAAAAAAATATACCTCATGATAAATAGAATCGACCTCGCCACATTTACCACACCTTGCACCCCCAAACCCAAAACCCCATCCAAACAGCCCCCCCCGGGGGGGCCCAAAAGTCCCCCATAAAAAACCCAAAACCCCTTTTTCCTCCCCTCCACTGATCCTCATACCCCAACCCCTCCATATATTTTTCCAATCATATATGGGAAAAAACCAAGCCCTTCCATTACCTCCTCTCCTCCCCCCCCCCTTCCTAACCCCGAGCCTTTTCCCGCCCCGGTTCCTTCCCCCCTTC
The DNA here is from genome assembly GCA_009830355.1 of Cherax destructor. NCBI lineage: Eukaryota > Metazoa > Arthropoda > Malacostraca > Decapoda > Parastacidae > Cherax > Cherax destructor. Next base: position 17,190 of record WNWK01030844.1, read on the forward strand.
CCAAACATATCAGCACACCTAACCAAATCCTTTCCCCCCCCCCTTCCCAAATCCCCTGACCTCTCCCACCCTCCGCCCTTTTTGCCCCCCCCTTAGTCATATAACAAAATTGTACATATAAGAAACCTAGCCCTTTCCCCCCCAAATCTAAACCCCAAACCCCTAAGCCCCCCCTTTTTTAAGAAACCTCCCTACAAACCAATGTTTCCCCATATCCCCATATATTCAAAAACCCTTTTCCCAAACTAATTCCACCATATCTCCCTTTAATATAGAAAAAAACCCTTCCCCACCCCCCCAAACTTTACTATAAACTAAAGTATTAAACTATCACTCTCTGTAACAACGTTTTCCCCGATCTCCATCCCAACATTTTTTTTAATCCCTTTACCAAAAACAAAAATCGACTTTCTTTTCTATTTTCCCTCATAATCAGCCATTACCACTATACCACAAACTTTCAATCTATCAAAAAAATTGACCATCCATCCCTTTAAACCCCCAACCCCCCCCCACCCATGTACCTACTTCCATTAGTTTGGGACTTAGAATTTTTAAACCCCCAAAAGGGATGTTTTTCCCCAAACAAACTGATAATCAATCCTATAGCACGTAAACCCTTTTCAAAATTCCCAAACCCTGGTGTCCTACATATCCAACAATTCCTGTATCCCATTAAATTTCCCCCCCCCCCCCTTTCTCCTACCAACTAGTCTAAAAAAAAGGACCCTGCATACCCGGAATAGGTTTTTGAGAAAAAGGGACACCCCTGCCTAAAACCCTTTTTCCCCCCATCCCCCCTTCCCCCCCCTACCAACCCATTAACTTCCCCCCCTTTTTTTTTGCATTTTTTATACAGGGCTTCTGCCCATCCCACTTTTTCCCCCCCCAAAACCCCCTGCTTCCTCATGATCCTCCATAACATATATCTTTCAACAAAATTTCCTTTTTTTTTTCCCAATCCACAAAAACCCCCCCTTTTCCAACACTATTGTCCAAAAAATTTCCCTATCCAAACACCCTTTATTTTTAACCCCCCCTTACCCCTTTTTGCCCCTCTTCAACTCCCCTCCCAATTACTTTCTTAACCTTATTACACAATTTTTTCCCCAAAAAAATCTTATAACCCCCAAAATAAAAGATAAACCCCGATAATCACCTATCTTTTCCCCCTACCCCTCCTTTTTTTCTAAAAAAATCACCCCAGTGCACTTAAAAAACCCCTAGTACCCCCTTTTTTTCATTCCCCCTTTTCAAACTCCCCCAAACAATCTTTTAGCCCCCCCACTAACACATAAAAATCATTCGAAATTCCATCAATTCCAGGTGACTTTTCCCCCTCATACTCTGTATCGCCATCCCCCCCTCCTCACTTATGTCCCCACTCATATTTCCCCTATCCTCCCCCCAAACCCCTCCATGACCCCCCCCCAATTATTCTCCTCTCTCTTTCCCCCCCCTCCCCCTGCTGTTAAATATCCTCTAAAAACCCAATCCCCCAAATACAAACTCATTGCTTCTTTTTCTCCCTCATGATCTGACCCCCTCATACCCCTCTCTGTCCTCTCCAACCACCATCCTCGAAATCATCATCCCCTCCCTCCTTTTTCCCAAATGACCTCAACAAAAACCGGAAAAGGGGGATCACCCCATAAAAAACCCCCTCCCCACCAAACGCACACGAAAGCATTTTTAAACCCTTTATTTTTTTTTCTCAATTCCTTTTTTAAACCAAAAGGGGGCCCCACCATGTACCTATCCCAAAACCCCCCCTCAAGCATACACTCAGCTGATCCTCCAAAAAATTTTTTTCAATCCATACTTCCCCCTCGCAACCTCCCGACCTCTACTTTTATAAAAAACCCCTTTTTGCTGGCTTCCCAAAAACCACCCCCCAAGACACCATGTCCCCGGGGGGGAACTTACCTTTCCTCCAGATCATCCCCCCCCCCTTCAGCAAATTTCTCACCCCCCTCCCCTTCTACAAGACTTACATTTTTTTTTTTCCCAAAACCCAGGATACCATTTCACCATCCTGCCCACCCCCAAAAACCACTAATACTCCCCCATGATCAGTAAAACCTACATTCCCACAACTCACCCCCCCCCCCTTAAAACCCCCCTTTAGACAAAATACGATCTAACCGTGCTGCATACCCCCCCCCACAAAAAAAAAAAATCAAACCTCCAACCCCCCCCCCCCACATCAACTAGTCCCCACTACCTAGAACATCCCTTTAAAAAAGAGCACACATCCCAAAAACCCTTGGTTTTACATCCCGGCCTTATGATACTATTCCAATCACCACCTACTAAAAAAAAACTTCTGGCAAGCCACCCAAATAATATACCAGGGTCCCTCACAAAAACCTCCTTGACTCTACGGGGTTTTTTTTAAAGGGGGGAAAAAACCCCAATAAAACTACCCTGACTCCTCCCCCCAAAACCCCCCCCCCCCCCCACAACCCCCCCTCCCCCCCCTCCTCCCAAGCTAATAACTGAAAAGGGCTGTTTTTTTTTCACAATTACCCAACCCCCCCCCTTTAAAGCCCCTGGGGAAAAAAACCCGCATACACTTTATAACCTTGAACTGAAAATCCCACCAAATTATAATTATGTTCCTGTTTTTAAAACCCCTTAAAGTCATACCTTTCATCGTCACTTCTATCCACTTCCTCGAGACCTCGGGGAGCCCCGTTCCCCCTTAAGCGGAGACACTTGAATATGTTTAAAAGGGGGCTTCCCCTTTTTTTTTCTCATACTTATTCCTACACGCTTTGACATCCCCCCGGGGGTTTTTATGTTCCTTTTTGTTTCCCCGTAAATTCCTGTCACCATCCACACTCCTTCCCCTCAGCTCCACTTTTTTTGCAAATTTTACCAAAGATTTTTTTCTAGACCTTTTTTCGGGCGTAAGGACGTCGTCCTCAGCCACACCCATAGGGACGGTCACTTCCAATGTCCATATCCCCAGCACAGTCCCCATTATACCATTAACGAATGTGTTTAATCGTCCATCTAACTGGTGTTTTGCCAGAGATGTGGGAAAATGGGTAATGTAGTTCCTATATTCAAATCAGGGGTAAGTCCATTCCATCAAATTACCGTCCCAAAAAGCCTCACCCTCTATAGTAGGCAAATTATTAGAATCAATTATAGCTGATATTATCAGAAGTCACCTTTTAAGAACATAATTTGATTAATGAATTTAGCATGGGTTTACGAGAGGTCGTTCCTGCCTGACAAATTTACTGACTTTTTTAATAAAACATTTGAGGCAGTAGACAGTGATAAAGAATATGATATAGTTTTCTTGGATTTCAGTAAGGCCTTCGATAGAGTACCTCACAAGAAACTTTTTAAGAAAGGTGGAGCTCATGGTATAGGAGGTAAAGTTCTAAAGGATAGAGGCAATTTCCTTTCCCAAAAGAAAGCAAAAGTTTCCATTTGGGGTAAATCTGAATGGGGTTTAGTCACTAGTGGCGTTCCACAAGGATTTGGGGTTTGGGGGATTGTTGTTTATAATTTTAATTTTAAAGACCTTGATGAAGGAATTTTTAAGTGACATGAGGGAAATTTTCTGATGATACAAAAATAGGCCGTATAATTCATTCTGGGGGGATAACAGTGAATTCAGGAGGATTTGGATAAATTAATGTCTTTGGGCTGAAAAGTGGAAAAATGAAGTTCAATGTGGACAAGTGTAAGGTGCTTGTCGTTGGTAATGAAAATATCCCTCGAATTTATAAACTAGGGAAGTTGAGCTTGATCATACAGTGTAAAAAAACTTGGGAGTCATGGTAAGCAAAATTAAACCCAAAGACAACAGTGCCTAAGTGTGAATTAACAGATTACAGGATTTATTTAAAGGGTATAAAAACAGAAGTCCAAAGTTTTTTTACAGCTCTTTTTGGGACCTCATTTGGATTATGCAGCTCAGTTTTGGTCTCCTTACTACAGGAGGGATATAGATTCTTTGGGAGAACATACAAAGAAGAATGACTAAAATGATTTACAGTAAAAAATCTCCCTTTGAAGATAGATTAGAGCGTTAAATCCCCACTTTTTGGAGAGACGTAGAAGAGAGATATCATCAGTGTACAAGTGGATAGGGATAAAAAAAGGAATATTAAAAAAATTTGGGGATATCAACCAATAAGAACAAAAAAACGTTTAAATTGGATAAATTTAGATTTAGAAAGGACATAGGCAAGTACTGGTTTTCGAACAGAGTTGTAGATGCTTGGAACAATCTTCCAGTACTGTGATAGAGGCTAGGGCCTTGGGTGGGTTTAAAAAGAGATTGGACAAATATAGATGGGAGGGGCTGGGTTTGATTTGTGTCTGAGAGGGAATAAATTTTTTAGGTATGGGGGTTTTGATAAGGACCTGCCTTGTATGGGCCAGTAGGCCTTCTGCAGTGTTCCTCCATTCTTATGTTCTTATAACAGGCACCTCCTGTTGAATGAGACTAGTGTCCCCTGGGTGACTTCCCCCCCTCCGTCCCCACACTACCTCCTCCACACCTGTTGGACTGTCCCAAAAGCCCCACAATTCCTCTGTCAACTCTGCTATACCCAAGTAAATCGTCCCCCATCCTGTACAGCCGGTACCACCGACGTCTGTGACTCTGTAGGTAGAGTCTAACCCCTGCAGTCCCCTTGAACTATGTCCCCCATCTTCCCGTCGACACCACGCCTACGTCCTCGTCCTGAACAGCAATTGCATCCTTTAAAAACCAACCCCCTCTTGTGGCGTCGTGACCCCCCGGTCGCTTGACAGTCTGCGCCATGTGATCCCACGACCCACATAGGCGGCACGTACGACGTTGACCAGCATAAGTCACGTTGCCTGCGTCCTAAATTCAGGTAGTAACACATAGGACGGAAGGGGTCGTCGTAGTGTCATCTTCAATGTATATGACCCTTCTGGCACCCCTTCATAGACCCCCCGACCATCGGCCCAAGATTGCTTGATGGACCACACCATATTCTTGAAAAAATCGTACATCCCGTTCATCGCTTCGAACGGTAAATTACGAAGACGCACGTACGTATATTGCCTTGAAACACCCTTTTCTTTACTTCCACTGATGAATTCACTGTCAGGCTGACGCCCTCATATTTATACCAATCGCTCATAATGTCGCGAAATCATTTGACAAAACTCTCGAACTTCCATTCAGTGCAATACCGAAAATGCATTGTTACCCAATCCAAATGTGTCCTAACCCTGCAGGCAACATCACTCCCGTTAGACGGATATACGACACCTCTGATGAATTCCACACATACTGTGTTAATCCGTCGACGATACTGAACAGCCCTTACTGTCCAATGAAAATGCTAGTAGCTCCACTAGAGGGCGTCGGAAAACCTTCCCCCACCACAGCTGGGCAGCGAATGAAACCCCACAGGGAGACTGTTCCCCTCATCAACTACCTATTTCCCAAAACCCAAAACTTTCCTATATCCTTTCTAAATCTAAACTTATTCTGAATCCATTATTGGGGTTCTCTCTTTGGGGAAACCCCAAGACCTTTTTTATATCCCCCTTTATAATAACCATTTTCCACTTGTATACCTCGATCATGTCTCCCCCCATTCTACGTCTTACAAGTGAATGTAATTTTTGGGTCTTCAATCTTTCTTCGTAAAAAAATTTCTAATCTATGTATTAATTTAGTCATTCTACGCTGAATGTTTTCCGAATTTTTGTCCATTCTGTAAATGGTTTTAAATTGGGTAAATTTAGATTTAGAAAGGACATGGCAAATACTGGTTTTCGAACAAGTTGTAGATGGGGGAACAATCTTCCAGTAGGCTAGGACCGGGGGGGCTTTAAAAAAAGATTGGACAAAAATGAGTGGGGGGGGTGGGTTTTATTGGTGTCTTATCGGGGGTAAATTTTAGGGATTGGTTTTGTAAGGACCCGCCTTGTATGGGCCAGTAGGCCTTCTAGTTTTCCTCCATTCTTATGTTATGTTCTTA